>BPLQ01013533.1:0-30765 GCA_021605075.1 Caerostris darwini
AATATATATCTAAACAAAGAAATGATTTTTTTTGAAATACTGCTTATTTTAATTTTACAATTATAAATGTTTGCTAAGTTAAATTAATACTATCAATGCAGTAAAACACATATATTTTGAGCACAATAATATCAAGTTTTCCTTTAAAAATTTTTAACAACAGTAATGTTCACTTTATATGCATACCCTTTTTAGCAATTTCGTTCGTCTTCCGAACAACGAAATTCGTAATCTGCCAAGTTACGATTTTACTTTTCCAGAAAACACTACATGCCCTTAGCAGTTCTGCACCATTTGTAGGGTTGCTAGATGAACTACTTCTGCTGTCAATAGCGGCGCTGTTGTAGCTGTGAGGCTGGAGGCTCTACACTGCCCTACGGCTGTGACCGGAGACTCATAAGCTACGCATATCAATTCATGCGGATCCGAGCTGCAATCTTTGGCTTTTAAATTTTTAATTAATTATTGTCCGGTGTGAAATGATAGAGCCATGAATTTCTGTAGCGGTTCTTCTTTCGGGCGGTTGGGGAAAAAGAACCTCTCGGTTCTTCGGTCCGCGCGGGGAAACTGTGACCTTGACCTCTCCTATTCTCTACTTCTTAGTGTGTGAACAAGTAACAAGTATCTAAAGTGCCTGTTACTTCTATAAATTTAAAAGAATAGGGAGAGAACATCGCGGTTGTTTGGCGCGCGTTTCTTGGCCATGAATTTCTGTAGCGGTTCTTCTTTTGCGCGGTTGCGGAAAAAAAAATTCCCCTCTCGGTTCTTTAGCCCGCGCGGGGAAACTGTGACCTTGGCCCCTCTCCTATTCTCTACTTCTTAGTGTGTGAGCAAGTAACAAGCACCTAAGTGCCTGTTACTTCTATAAATTTAAAAGAATAGAGAGAGAACATCGCGGTTGTTTGGCGCGCGTTTCTTGGCGCGCTTTGGCGTTTTTTTGCGCACTTTGTAGATATAGAAGTGGATTTCCGTTAACTAATGAAACAAAATTTCTGTTCCTGCTTTAATTTGCTCCTGCCTGCCTGCATCATGGATTCACAGGATATTTTTGCAGAAGATTATGAAGAGGCATGTATTAGGGGATAAGTGAGTTTCTTGGATTAGTAATAAATCGGGATTGTGAAGTGAAGTGAATTAAATTAGTGATTAGTGAAGTTAATTAAATCATGCATTTTAGACATAATACCGTTTGCGTTCCAGTAACATATTTTTAACCCAGTAATCAGCACGACCATTAATTATTGCTAGAACCAATATTTTCAAAACATCTAAAAACTATTTGCATCTTCTGAAAATCAGAAGTACAGTTTTTTAAACTATTGTAAACATTTTCGATTCCTCCCTAAGGAGTTCAATTCCTACTATTAGTTCACACTCTCCCTGTATATATCTTGTTCAAATTTAAAATCGTTAATTAAATACTTTCTATTCATCCACTAAAGATCAAATACATTTTTTTAACTTGTAGTGGATGACACTGGATGTTAATACAGTTTTTTCAAATAATAATTCATTAATTACATTTAATGAATTAATTTTAGTTTTTTTCAGATTTAAATTGCATGTATCTAACAATAGATGGCGCCTGATGTAGAAGAAAATTTCAACTTTATTTCTAAAAGACTTTTCTGCCATATAGTGAAAAAAAGTAGGAACTGACTTTGAATTTTTTTTTTATATTACTTGTTTTAATATTCAATTCCTGTAGTGTTTTAAGATTAAAAATGCATAGATATAACTTATATATAAACAATTATTTCAATAAAAAAATAATTACGCAACTAAGTGAAATTAAAATTAAGAAAATTAAAAGAAAAGAAATTAAGAAAATTAAAATTAATTCTTTTAAATTTAATATGAAATTTTTCATATCTGTCATTGTATGAAAGTAAATATCTATAATCTGTGGTAAGTAAGTAAATATCTGTCATTTTATGAAAAAAAAAATCTAAATTCGAAATTTTTAATAATTTCACTAAATACATCCATTTCTGGTTGTTAACAGTGTACCAAACTCTTGCTTGCATTCTGCACACATCAATGATTTAGCAGATTTTGGATTAGATAAACCATGAAATGTTTCCATGTCTTCGTAAACAGTAACTAGGTGCAAACTTCATATTGCATTCACTGCAAATATGTAGTCAAGAATTATCCATCTCTTTTATTTTCAATCGAAACAAAGCATGTTAATTAAAAAAGGGAATAATTATTATATTGCAAAGTATAAAACAATTGAGCTACTGAGATAAAATATTTAAAAATAGTATAGAATCAGCTTTCCTCAAAATCGACAGAAGTGTAACAAAGAGCACCAATTTATTTTGGCATAAATTTATAAAACTAAGAAAACTAATTAATAAGAAAATAATTAAAAAATTTTCTTATTCCAACAGTAACCTATGAAATAAGTAAAAAAAATTATAATAGTAATTAATAATAATATATGGGCAAAGAATCCATTTAGATTTCGAACAGATTAATAAATTAAATGTTTATGAAATCAAATTCCTCATGAATAAGGAACCTCCATATACATTATCAATTATTATTAAATAATTTAAAAATTAATATACAATTATTTGAAAAAATTTTCTACCTTTATAATAACTTTAGGCTTAACCAGCTATGCTCCTGCTATGAAATTTTTTTTTTCAATCGAAACAAAGCCTGTTAAGTAAAAAAGGGATTAATTATTATATTGAAAAGTATACAATAATTGAACTACCAAAATAAAATAACAAAATATTTAAAAATAGTCTAGAATCTGCCTTTTTCAAAACAATTATAAAACAGCAATTAAATCCGTGAAACCAAAAAAAAAAAAAAAAAAAATCACTAAAATGCTAATTAAATAATAAATTATAATAAAATAAATTTAATTACATGAAAAAATAATATAAATTATGAAATTATTTTAAAAAACTGCAACACAATAAAGCTGTCGAGAAAATGGCGACACAAAGCAGAACAATTAAGAATACAGCAAATAAATACGTAAAAAAAATTATTCACTGAAACGTTAATTAACTAATAAATTATAATAAAATAAAGTAAATGATGTAAAATAAATAATATCAATTCAGATATTATTTAAAAACTGCAGCACAATGACGGTTCAAAGTAAATGTCAAAACACAGCAAGCTACAGTCATTAAAAAAAGTGACAGCATCAACGCATCCGGTGGACAATCTTCCCTACAAGTTGAAGGGAAAATTCCCTTTACCTAACAACAGACAGCGCCGACTGGTGGTTTCATTGTGCACAATTCCTCTTCCCAGAAGTAGGAACTCGTTCTTCGTCTTTACAGGATATCGGAATGCCGTGGCCCCGAAGGGGCCTAACACTCCTATATTCAACAGAAGAAAAGTTTAATAGGAACTGATAAAAGCGTATTCGCTGTATATATATCTCTTTACACTTTAAAAAGCGTGGTAGATTAAAATTTTCTAAAAGAGGCCATTCTCGTTTTTTTTTTTTTTTTCGTAATTGTAATTGCTATACTCTGAGTAGATTATAGAGAGACACATATTCGTCTTTAATATTTTGGAAGGACAAATTAAGTAGATTCGGTTAGTTTGATAAAACTGTAAACGAACATCTTTATAAGAACAATAATAAATATAGTAATAATAGAAAAATAATAAACAACAATAATAATAGAATTATAATAAACATTTCAATTTGTATAACTACAGATTGAAATGTTTATTACTATTAATGCACTAATGTTTATTAATATTTCGCAATGATATTCAATCAGACATAAAACTATTTATATCATACCCAAAAGTATTTCGAAATTTTTTTTTCATTTATGAATTATATTATAATTTAAATAATTAATTTGTAAGTTATTTAATAATTTATGATAATAATTTAATATATTAAATTTAGTGATATTTTATTTACTGTTTTTTTAATTTATTATAACGGTTCTTAATTATTTTTTATATAAAATTTACGGCTTGTTAACATTTATTAACGATTTTTAGCAAAAATAATATTTGCACAATAATTAAGCAAATGATAAATTCAAGCCATTTTTATATTTTAAATACCCAGAAGTCAAATTCTATGTTGGTAGTCAAATGTTTAGAATAATTTGCACTTACAATCTTTAAATATTGAATAATAGCTAATTCTCGTTTACCATGCTATGTTTTAAAATAAAAATAATATAAGCATTGTTTAATTTTACAATGTGTAGATTACGTTATATACAACAATATTATTCAAATACCTCATATAATTTAAATTATAACTTAGAATATGCTAATTAGGAGACTTCTTACAGATATCCCTATTTAAACTCATGTTTGTGAAAATTGCAACACCATGAAGTACTTACGCGAGTGAGCTGAAATTTTCAGGAAATGCAAATTAGTGCGTGATATGCAAATGATTAGAATTTCAAATCCGTAGCGTATGCCTATGCTGAGCAGCGCCCTCTGAACGGCGGATGGATCCGAATAAATAGACGGCTGTAGCGAGGCGTGTATGGTTATCGGTGGTTATCTGCCAGTGGTAAACGTTAGCTCAATCGTTACTTATGCCTCTTCGACGAAAGAGAGCGAGATTTGAACAACTTACAGAGTTTGAACGGGGAAGAATCATCGGCCTTCGTGAAGCTGGATTGTCTTATCGTGCAGTAGACGCTCGTGTGCAGCGTAACAGCAGCACAGTGATGCGTCTTTGGAAGCAGTGGACGGACGAGTGTCGGACAACTCGGAAATCCGGGAGTGGACCCCAAAATGTGACGTCAGCTCGCGATGATAGACACCTGGTCCGCATGGCGCTGACGGACCGTACAGCTTCCTTTAGACAATTGGCAGCACAGTGGTCAATAGCTACAGGTGTTTCATTGTGTGCTTCATCAATTCGTAGACGTCTGCTGCAGCGTGGACTGCGCGCAAGGACTCCTTTATACAGGATCCCTCTCACGCTAAATCAGCGCCGCCTGCGGCTACAATGGGCCGCGCAGCATAGAGACTGGCGTGCTGATTGGCAGCATGTCGTGTTTCCTGACGAATCCCGCTTTAATTTGTGGTACCATGATGGCCGCATTCGTGTCAGACGCTATGCCGGTGAACGCCACCTTCCGGAGTGCATTATCGAACGCCACAGTGGACGAACACCCGGAGTTATGGTCTGGGGTGCCATAGCATATCATGGGCGATCTCAATTGCTAAGAATTGTTTGCAATCTGAACAGCAACCGGTACATCAGTGAAGTTCTACAGCCCCAAGCTGTTCCCTTCCTTCAAAGCTTGCCAGGTGCTGTATTTCAACAGGGCAATGCCCGCCCTTATATCGCTAGGACTTTTCAATCCTTCTTTGCAACGCGGCAGGTACAGCTTCTTCCTTGGCCTGCGTATTCCCCGGATATGTCGCCGATTGAACATGTGTGGGATTTCGTTGTTCGGCGTCTCGCTCGTGATCCTCGTCCTGTTGCTTCTGCAGACGAACTTTGGGTGCGCATACAAACAATATGGAATGCTCTTCCTCAGGCAGACATTGAAAATTTGTTTGACTCCATGCCACGTCGTATCGCAGCACTTATTGCGGCGCGTGGTGGCTACACAAAATACTGATTCCAATCTCTTGTTATTGTTTGTTTTCTTTGAACATTTAATCATTTATTTGTACCACTACCACTCAACTGTGTATTAAGTTTCATTCAAATATGACGATTCCTTCATGGTGTTGCAATTTTCACAAAGATGAGTTTATGTATTATATTTTCTATATCTATCATTTCGGTTTTTTTTTATATGTCGAAAATCAAAATTACCAATTTAAAATAAATGACTAAAATAATTAAACCATTTTGATTTTTTGATATTATGTCACTAACTAGGTGAAGATCACACAGGAGGCGAGAAATTTCATCAACTCGGTGCGATGCTGTTAGATACTTACTTACGGTAAAGCAGATGTAAAGCGTCAGATTGGAGTTTAAATTTTTGGTGTGTGATGAGTATTTATGCGGGAGTTTCTACTATGATGGAGATGGAGAGTCATTCTGGTCTGATGGATCCTGCGGATGACAAGTTCACCAAGCTCATTCAAGAGATGGATGATTTTAAAAACAAGTTTTTGCCCATTCCAGATGCTCGCCTATCGACGGGGAACGGTCCTCATCAGGACCATTTGCAAGTACCCAGTTCCGGCGCTGCTGAAGCCATGATCACTGACTCGCCAATCCTCACTGAAGCTGAACACTGCTCTCACATCACTGCAGCTCAGACTCAACTTAAGGACAGAGAAAAAGCTGTCGATATGATGCAACAGATCATCAGGCATCAGGGTGTTCTGATCGATGAAGGACTTATGAAACCGACTGCCCTGAAACCCACTCTAGAAGGACTGAAGAAAGCTGAGGGTGCACTTGCAGAGACAACAAAACGGGTGAGTGAACTAGGATTATGTCCGCTGACTAACTGCGCTCGGCATAGTAATGCGCAAGTAAAATTAAAAGCTAAAACTAAATCTAAACCTAACCCTCAGAATAAAAAAGTCAAACGACCTGCTGTAAATGCTCCTAACGATGGATTCATTAAACCGCCTAAAAGGCACACGGCTAGGATAACTGTTAAAACTAACATTGCTAATCCAGTTCAAACTACCAATAACTTTGACCGCCTGTCTGATGATGAGGCTGATGCAAATAATGTCGACATGGATGTTCCTGCTGAACCCAGACTGCCGCCCATCATGGTGCGCTATAAGGATGATCTCAAGAATCATATTGCTGAAATTAGCACTCTCCATCAAAACGACATTCGAATTAAGCTTGCCGGCGAGCAGCTTAAACTTTTCCCTGCAAACCCGGAAGTACACAGAACACCCGGAAGTACTAAATACCTCACGGAGAAGCAATTGGAGTATTACGTCATCACTCCTAAAAATCAACGCCCTGCTTAAAGCGGTGCTCAAAGGGCTGCCAGTCAGCTACACTGCTGAAGAAATCGCTGATGGACTCACTGAACTTGGTCTCAAGTTGGACCAAGTCAAACAATTGCACAATCTCAAGACCAAGGCCCCCCATTCCGGTGAGGCAGATTATCTACCGAAAAGTTCCTGAGAATGCCAAGATTTTTGAGGTGACCAGACTGCTCCACTTATCGGTTAAAGTCGAGAAGTTTAATAGAAGACCGGGAGCATCTCAGTGCTTTTCGTGTAATCTATTCCATCATTCTTCAAAAAACTGCAACTATAAAAACGATGTCTCAAGTGCGGGGGGGAGCATCAATTAAAAGATTGCCACATAAAGGAACGCATTGAAAACCCGACATGCATCAACTGCCACCAGATGGGGCACCTTGCCGCATGGCGAGGCTGCCCGATGTTCCCCAAGCCACGCCCACCTCCCAATCAGGGACGAGCACCTGCAAGACCCGCCTTCAGCAGCCGCACGGTCTCAGAAGACGTATCCTATGCCAGTTTCCTGCAAGGAACTTCCAAAGATTTACACGCAGCACCATCGGTCTCTGTGAAACCTTCGCATTTTGTAAATAATGATACTCCTAATCTTAATGCTGACTCAGCTGCTAAGATGATGTATGTACTAACAGAAATGGCTAATCTTTTTTCAATGTTCGGAGGTCTCGATAATATTTACTCCCAATTTAGAACAGCTACTAACCCTTTAGAAAAAATGCAAATACTATGTAAATTTATTATTTAATTGCGCTTGTGGCTAATTACTCAATTTTAACTTTTTAATTGCGCCATTCTTTTATTTACATTCCGGTTTTTTTTTTTTTTTTTTTTTTTTTTCGTTTCTTTTTCTTACTAACAAGGACATAATCAAGTTCACTGCCTTTTGTATTATCCATGTGTTTTTCTTCCCATGAACTTTATTTACAAGCTTAGGAGTTTTAAAGCCGCATCATAGGCCAGGGTACTCCGTTCGTCGAATGATCATTATGTCAGTAAACCTCTTACTACTAACAACCGCACTTCCCTACCCCCTTACATTAAACCGCTAATTACTAAACGTAATAACGTTAGGAAAATTTGGCAAATATATCGTGACCCCCCACAGCAAGAATCTGTATAACCATCACCAGAATTTACTTAGACGAGCAATTTTAAACCACAAAAACGACTGCTGGGATAGGAAACTTCAAACTGTTAATGTTGAAGATGGATCAATTTGGAACCTTTGCAATAATATTAGAAAAAAAAGAACAAGAATTACCTCACTCCTAACTCTGCTGTTACTACTGATGCAGACAAAGCTGAGGTCCTCGCCACTACTCTACAAGCACAATTCCAGGAAAACGAAACTAACAATCCTAACACTGTAATTGAAGTCGAAAACACTATCTCTTCTTTCCTTGCTCAGCCTAATGATAGTGAAAATATTCCTCCTACTAAAGCATCCTTTATTATTAATTGCATCTCTAATCTTAAAATTAGTAAAACCCCTGGTATTGACTGCATAACCAATAAAATGCTTAAAAATATTCCCTTTAAAATTATTCTTCAAATCTGTAAAATTACTGATGCTATTCTTTTAACTAACTACTTTCCTAAAAATTGGAAGACTGCTCGCATTCTTCCGATCCTTAAGCCTGGTAAAGACCCTACCTCTCCTAATAGCTATCGACCCATTTCACTTCTTTCCTCCCTCAGCAAACTAATCGAACGAGTTCTCTCTGATATCCTTAATGAAGCATCTAACAAACTTAACATACTAATCTCTCAGCAATTTGGTTTTACCAAAAATTTATCCACTACGCATCAACTTTATAACATTTCCGAAACAATCTCAGACGGGTTTTCCTGGAAAATTGATACAGCAGCAATCTTTCTAGATGTGGCAAAAGCCTTCGATCGAGTTTGAATCAACGGACTAATTTTCAAGATGATTAAATTTCAGTATCCTTCTTTTTTAATTCGTACTATTTATAACTATCTCACAGGTCGAAATTTCGTTGTTTCTGTAAATAATATCGACTCAAGAAACTGCAAAATACTAGCGGGTGTTCCCCAGGGCTCGATCTTAGGACCCTTTTTATATAACATTTACACCAATGATATTCCACAGAATCACAAGATTAAATTAACACTCTACGCGGATGGCACTGCTATAATTACACAGGGGAGAAACTACAACATTATTCCGAAAAACTTACAAAATTACATCAATCAGTTAGAAATATGGCTTAATAATTGGAAAATTAAACTTAATGTCGCGAAAACTGAAGCAGTGCTATTCACCAGGAAAAATAACTATAACCCACCTAATATTACTATTTATAATACTAACATTTCCTGGTCTACAGAAACTAAATACCTTGGAGTAATTCTTGATCGCAGACTTAATTATAATTCTCATATCCAATATCTTCGCACTAAATTCAATAGCCAATTACGAAATCTCTATCCTTTAATTTGCAGAAATTCTTCTCTAACACTGGAACTTAAAAAACTAATCTATCTCTCCTATCTCAGACCTATCATAGCATATGCGAGTCCAGTATGGGGCTCCACTGCGAACAGTAACTTCCTGATTCTGGAAAGGCTTGAAAACAAGATCTTGAGAATGATTACGAATTCACCCTGGTTCTTTAGAAATAAAGAGATTAGATATTCGCTCTCTGTTCCCAGCTTTAAAGACTACGTACAAAAAATTGCTGTTTATTTCTATGATTCTGTTTCTCATTCCAATAACCAGGTCCTAAAAGATCTTCAAAATTTTGATTATGATATATCTCTTCCCAGCAGCCGCAAACGCCCACGATACGTACTTAATATTAATAAATAATGCTCTCACTTTTAGTTTCTTCCCAGACAACAGATGGTTGCTTCTCAAGATCAAAGGTTATTTTCGCCTTCGCTCTGGTGGACTGAAACGATGGTTTTGGTTTCTTAATGGATCTTCTCTCTCTCGCATCTCGCGTGATTTTATTTAGTTACTCCGTCTGTGCTCGTTTTTGCTAAGATTTTTAATTTTTCCTCTTGTTTTTTTCTTTTTTTTGTTAAATTCTTTTTTGTTTCTTTTTTAAATTTTATTTGTTGCTTTTAGTAACTTAATTGATATTATTGTTTTTATTAAATTTTCTATATTTTTAACTGGCAAAGGGCAAGACCTCACGTTACGTAATCCCATTTACCAGGCTGGACGTGTGGTCGCTGCGCGACCAAGGAACTCCGTATACTTACCCCGATTTGTGTGATATTATGTCTAAATATCATATAAGAAAACGCTAAGCGCCCTCGGGCGTCTCTGCATAATTTGCAATTGACCTAGACTCTAGTCATCATTTCTAGCAGCAACTATTCTACTTTGTAGTATATTCCACTTTTTATTATTTTCCTTTTTTGTATATATTATTTTGTCTTTTCTTTTTATATTATTTGTTATTTGTATATATTACTTATTCAGTTAGCCATTGTAGTATTTTTCTCTTTATTTCCTTTTTGTTTTGTAAATTTTCTTATATCTATTTTTTAAATGTATTTTTTAAGACTTGGGCAGATCTTGATCACTTATTCCTTTTTAATGTCTATAATATTTTATGTGTTTCTCTAACAATGAAGTTTAACGTGTACAATTCTGGAGTCAAAGGTCGCATAATGACCAAGACACTCCGTGAACTCGAATGATGATGATGATGAAATATCATATAATACGAGTTTCACTCATAAGAATGATTTGTTTACAGAAATTTAAAATCGGAAAAAATGCCGCAGTTTTTGTTTCTGAGCAATGATTCTTGTTCTGCACAATTAATGCAGTATTTTCCTTAAGCTTCGTAGATTAGGCAGCAAAGCAATTATTATTGGCTGATTTTTTTTTTTTTATCGGAGCAATCTGTCACCTCAGGAGAGTCATGTTCTGTAAGAATTACAACTACAATAAAATAAAAATTACAGTGTAAGGTGAGATAAATGGACAATTAGAGCAAAATTATTCTTGTTCTTTTAATTTTACCATCAGGATCATAAATTTTTAGTAGATGTCGTAGTTTGATTTGCGCAGCATCAATTGGGAGTGGATTAACGAGTCCTAAGTACAATAACACATTTATTGTTCACATACGTACCAGTACGACATTAATACCACAATGAATTATAAACATTATTTCTGATTTGGCATGTTGCGAAGCCGCTAGCTTCTATCTTGTTTTCGTACAAAGACGATGAAGAAATGCTTTGAGATAAAAGAGCGGTAAAGACTATTAGGATGCTAAAGATTATTTAATACATATGTAGCATATAAAGCGATATGCACTAAAAGATGAGTGGAAGGGATCTCGAGATAAGAGATTGTTATATTGAGCAAGTAGCGCCTTGGGTCCTCTCGGTCGGGAGATTCGATGCCAACAGAACTTTTCCCCGGTACTCCGCAAGGGGCGGTCTTGCAGAGCTTAGGCAGAACACGGTTACAGGTGGAAACCCGAACTTCATTTACGCAGATTGCAGAATTTACGCGGAAATGAAATGGTTGAAGAATTCAGAAGAAAATTTTTTCAAAAATTGTCTTAATGTGGAAAGCTTGATATCATCATGGATGTCTCTATTGCGCATGACTCCTTTGCATTTAAAATTTGATGAAGTAATAAATTTTTATGTGCTTCAAGAGTTTTAACGTTGTAATTAGATGCCTAACCCCATACAGCGGTATGCTTTCGTGAGGATAGGTCTAATGGATGGATGTAAAAATAAGGAATTTGTTCGTTCTGTTAATCTTCGAATGTATGTATTCTTTTATTAATTTTTACAGCAAAATATCTTTCAGTAAGACAGGATTGGATAATTTTAATGAGAGAGGTAGAGAATTTATATACTATCATTTTAATTACGCGATCAAAGGCCTTTTGTATATCAAGGAAGATTGTCCTTCTGTATTATTTATTGTATAAATCAGAAGAAATAAATTCTGTTACATGTAATAATTGGCGAGTTGTCGACAGAACTGAAAGAATACCAAATTTTTCAGGAGCGAGAATGTTATTTTGAATAACGTGGTGATTAAGATGGTTGAAAAGAATCTTTTAAGTTATTTTGCTGCTGGTAGAAAGTATTAAGAATATGAAAGATTGCTGCATTTTCCCAAGGTTTTAGTAAATATTGAAATCTAAGAATGAAATTAATTCTTGTTATGATAATGATTGAGACTGTAGGTAAATTCTTCATCATCTTACTCTTAAACCCATCAATTTCTGATGCTTTCATGATTTTCAACTAATGAATAGCTTGAACAACATCAGAAGGTTGAACTGTAGGAATGGAGTGTAAGTTAATAGAATTGTTAAACGTATTGATAGTAAAATTGACTAGATCATCAGTTTATTGGTGGTGAGCATTATTACTTTGAAATTAAAGTTCTAAAGTGTTAGACAATGAGTTCAGCTGCTTCTTTATCAGTGTTTGCAATAAAATTTCCAGAAATAAGTTGAGTAATTTTAGGCCTCGAGGTTCCCAGCAAAATCAAGTACCATCTTCAGGATTTATGGATTCTAATTTTTGTGTCCAATTACTTTGATCATATGCTTATAATGTTTTCTATATTTTTTTTTCTGTATTCGGCTATAAAAACTTTTGTCTAGTGGATTTCTACTGTTTTGCCAAATTTTCTTTGCTTTATTACGTTTTTTAAAAAGATTTTTGATTTTCAGATGAATAAATGTGTAAGAATCAAGGTTTCATTTTCTGTAAGCAAATTTATTTCCGCTAGAAAGAAATTTTTGTAAAAGTAGTTATGGTTTGACGAATATTGTCCGTCTTTTCTTTTTATGCGGCAAAATCTTTACTGCTCAATGTTAGTATTTGGGCTAACACGTGAAATAAGTTCTTTTAATGCCATTTCTATCTCTTTTACTGCCAGTTTTTTCCACATGTGAACTCTCAAATTTTTCTTCCCATAGTGTAGATTCTTCCATTGCATCAAAGAATAGAGTCTCCTTGGTTATAATTACATTATGTATACTTTGTACATGCTTCTAAAATTTTAACAGTGTACCAAATCCTTGCGGGCATTCTGGACACATCATTGATTCAGCAGATTTTGAACTAGATAAACCATGAAATGTTTCCATGTCTTCGTAAACAATAACTAGGTGCAAACTTCATATTGCATTCACTGCAAATAGGTTGGCAAGAATTATCCATTTCTTTTATTTTCAATCGAAACAAAGCCTGTTAATTAAAAAAGGGAATAATTATTATATTACAAAGTATAAATCAATTCAGCTACTCAGATAAAATATTTAAAAATAGTATAGAATTAGCTTTCCTCAAAATCGACAGAAGTGTAATAAAGAGCACCAATTTATTTTGGCATAAATTTATAAAACTAAGAAAACTAATTAATAAAAGAATAATTAGAAAATTTTCTTATTCCAACAGTAATCTATGAAATATGTAAAAAAAAATTATAATAATAATTAGTAATAATATATAGGCAAAGAATCCATTTAGAATTCAAACCGATTAATAAATTAAATGTTTATGAAATCAAATTCCTCATGAATAAGGAACCATCTAAATACATTATCAATTATTATTAAATAATTTAAAAATTAATATACAATTATTTGGGGAAATTTTCTACCTTTATAACAACTTTAGGCTTGTAACAACTTTATAACAACTTTAGGCTTTAGGTTATGCTCCTGCTATAAAATTTTTTTTTCAATCGAAACAAAGCCTGTTAATTAAAATAGGGATTAATTATTATGTTGAAAAGTATACAATAATTGCACTACTAAAATTAAATAACGAAATATTTCAAAATAATCTAGAATCTGCCTTCTTCAAAACAATTATAAAACAGCAATTCAATCTGTAAAACAAAAACAAAAAAATCACTAAAATGCTAATTAAATAATAAATTATAATAAAATAAATTTAATTACATGAAATAAATAATATAAATTAAGAAATTATTTTAGAAAACAGCAGCACAATAAAGCTATCGAGAAAATGGCGACACAAAGCAGAACAATTAAGAATACGGCAATTAAATATGTAAACAAAATTATTCCCTAAAACGCTAATTAACTAATAAATTATAATAAAATAAAGTAAATGATATAAAATAAATAATACCAATTCAGATATTATTTAAAAATTGCAGCACAATGACGGTTCACAGTAAATGTCGAAACACAGCACCCTAAAGTAATTAAACGCATCCGGTGTACAATCTTCCCTACAAGTTGAAGGGAAAATTCCCTTTCCCTAAGAACCGATAGCGCCGCCTGGTGGTTTCATTGTTGTTCCACAGTGCACAATTCCTCTCGCCAGAAGCCTCGGTTCGAAATCGGAGGGTTACCCACTAATGCACAGAGCGGTGTTTACACCACTTGACTGGCCACATATGACGTCATTTGGCCAACCAGGCCAGGCGGCGTAAGGTAAGTTAATACTAGTCCGTGGCCACCAAGTTATATTCATGAATGTAACCGTGGCGCCATCCATCGGCAGTTTAACGAACGAATATTTTAAATTAGGGATTCTTTTTTTTTCTTCCCCATCTCTTCCTTTCTTTTTTCACCACTTTCTTCAAGAAAGAAAAAAATGACTCCGTAGTTCATTATGAGTTCCGTAGTTAAAAAAAAAAAAAAATGTAAAATATTATGACTTCGTACTGCTATAGTAAAAATTTATGGTTTAATAGATATACTATTTAAATGGATAATTAAATGCACGTTTTATAAATAAATTACATAATTGCATGAAAAGTAACTTCTAAAATTTTTGTAATAAAAGACATTTGAATTAAGTAATTCTAAGAGTAAGAAAGAAAAAAAATTCAAGAAATTTTCTTCAAGAAAGAAAAAAAAAATTTTTTTTGAAGGGAGAAAGAACACTCGTTAGGGGTTCTGTATTTTTTTCTCATTTCTTTTTTTTTTTTTTTTTTTCACGTATATCATAATCTGGGAGAAATACATTGATATCTCTTCAGATTCAATATTTTCTTATGCTAAAGTCTTGGAAAAACACTTCCAGATTAGTTTTATTAATGATTACGAACTGGATCATATTGTTAAGGAAACTTTAACTTCCAAGTTCATGATTATGCTCCCACTACTAGTAACCCATCAGACATTGTTTCTCTTAATAAAATTAATATTAAAAAAAAAACCCTTGGGATTAGACATTATTACCAATGCCACATATGAGTTTCCAAGTGTAGAGTACTACTACCTTGGGTTTACTAACGCTGCCGACGACTTTTCAGCATGCATTGTGGATTGGAAAAAAAGTTAGCATTAGTGCATTGTGTTTGGAAGGGATTAATTTGAAGGAGATGAAACAAATTCAAAAGAATAAATAAAGAGTTTTTGATAAAAAAAATAATAATTGGTCATACTTCCTGGGCACAGTAGTATATATATTGTAAGGCAAAAACGTTTGTTTTCAATCATATAGTTAAAAGTTTCTTTTGGAAGTGAAGAAAAAAAGCGCATAACCAACGGCAGTATTTCAAAAGATTTAAATGTCAGAACACCTTTGGCGCTGCTGTCGCAAACAGTGGCGCCGATGATCAGTTGTCTGTATTTTTTTCGATCCACTCCACTACAAGCAATTTGAAAATTTAAAATTGTCTGCAATTTAATGCGGGTTAAAATGGAACATCACACTCAGGGCCGGATTTAGATGAAAAGCGGCCCTAGGCCAGGGATGGGCAAACTTTTTCGGTCGCGGGCCAAAAATCGGGAAAAAAAAGTTTGGCTGGCCAGGATAAATTTTTCTAACATTTTAAGAACAAAATACAAGTATTACAATTTAAATATGTTAATGAGATGAATGAAATTGAGATTAAATTTTTAAAAGTTCCTTATAGTGAGGTTCGAAGTGAGATGGACTGATCCTAAGGAACGAGGATAAATGCTCATCTGTCAGTCTATTTCTGAAATAATTCTTTCTAAGGTTTATAGTTGAAAATACTTGTTCACATATATGAGATGAAGCAAACACAGCACTGATTTTCTGGCCGTGAGATATTAAATTTGGAAACTTAATTTCGGTAATGATTTGTAAAACTCTAACTTGTTGACGCTAATCTACAACTATAACTAACAAAGAACTTCCGCTTTTAACACTTTATCGATTGAAAGCTGTGTGTGCTTGCTATTTCTGTCAATTTATATTTTGTAGAACAAAAATAGAGAAAGTAAAAAGATCATCAGTTCTTTGAAAAAAATGAAGGAAAAAAAATATTTAATCAAAGTAGAAAAGGAGATGGATATATAATTTATAAATATACATTTCTTTTGATTTGCCTCGGACTGGCAAATTAAAATTCTATCCGTGGGCCGGAGTTGGCCCACGGGCTGTAGTTTGCCCATCCCTGCCCTAGGCTATTCTACTTATGAGGCCCTTTCATCTTCATTTTTAAAGTTTGTAAATTACATGAGAGATAATAAAGTTTATCGCATAATAATTCGAAAAAAAAAATCTGCTATTTAAAACAATAACTTTAATTTTGAATAATGTAAATTACTTTTCTTTTGAAATAATACTAAATCTTACTGTATTTTAATACAAGCGTTTTCCTCTATAAATTTCGTTAGCAATACAAGGAATGTTTAAAATGATTTAAAGTATGAGAATACGCTATTTGTTGCAAAGTTCTTTTTTCACAATTTAATATTTTCAAATATAATCAAATAAGTTTCTTTTTTTTTTGACTATAAGAACTTGGTAATGTTGTCGCAGCCTATAAAATATTTCTGTTTAAACGTTTCATAATAAATTAAAGAAAAAAGTTTCGTTTCCCTGCGTGTCTCAATTTCCGTAGTTATTGGGTCGGTGTTTTTCTTAAAACAAGTATTATAAAAAATAATTTTTAAAGTCAATTCCTACTTCGGTCAAGAAAGAAAAATTTTATTTGATTTGATTCCAATTTTAAGTATCTATAAGCAAATCTCTGTTGTAAAATATTTAATACGTAAAAATTAAAAAAATGGGGGTAAAGAATTGTTTCACTCATGTGTAACGAAATAATTTCATGCCATGGAAAAACTTGGAAAATAAAAAAAAAAAGTTAACAGATTTCTCCTGGTGAATTACGCAATAAAGCATATTCTGTGATGCAATTCTACATTAATAATAGGTTTTAATCCAACTAGCAATAACAATAACTAACTTGAGAATAAAAGTGCCGCGCCAATCTATGAATAATCTATCCGAACATTTAAGCATCAGCTCAGAATATGCTTTCCGAGCTGTTATCAAGATCAGGATACTTGAGTTTCATATGTTGACGACGAATAACATATGCTGCTAAATATAAAAACATTGTATATATTAAAAGTGGTAATTTTAGTAATTATGAAATCATTGTTTATATTAAAAGTGGTAATTTTATATATTCCGTATTCAGTAATATTTTTGCGTAGTGGTTCGGAATCCACTTTAAACTGTAGGTCCCGGTTCTAATAGGATCGTAGAGCGTTGCGGGGGCATTGTTACTCCGCGTCCGTGGCTTATCTTCAAGTCACACGCGCCCCCTGTGTAGTGCTAAGTGAGTAGCGTCTGTGCAGCGCTTGCCTTAAGGCATCCAAGGCCAAGCTATCTAAGTGTTTGCCAGCTGCATTAGAAAGAAAAAAGTTTATTTTTGCGGTTTTGTCTGACCCATTGCACCCATGTTCTGAAGGACAGAAAGTTGGGGCAGCCCTTTCTTTCCGCACTAGAGTATGCATGTAGTGTTGTATCTCCCTTTGATTCTTTACACTGAGCGCATCGTAGACGAAGTAAATCTGAAAATCGGGAGAAATGCTTCAGATTTGTTTTAAGTTTGTGCCTACTGAAGATACAAGAAAGGGCATTTTGTTTGGAACTCGACTACGTTTATATTAAAAGAGAGTCAGTCAGTTTGAGGTTTCCGTGGCCTTATACGGTCCTGAACTCCTAGCTGAAAGTAAGTCACATGGAGGTATAGAAAACATTAATAAACAACATTCGAATTCATTCTTAAATACAATAACTATTAACATAAAATTTAATATGATATTTTCTTTTTTTGTGATCTGGATTTTGTTTGAATAAAGTTCCATTTTTTGTTTAGTTCAAAACTTAAAATTCATACTTAAACTTTAAATGGGAATTATTATGAAATAAATTTATCTGAAATGAATTTGCTTTAATCTCCAATGTATTGAATATATTTCATTTACTTTGATAGAAAATAGGATAATTTTTAATGCATATTTTATTTTCGTAGTCCGAGATTTTTATTATTTGAATTTTGCTTCTCTGTAAATGTTGTGTGTTTTGTTTGATGAGTTATTGTTACAAGTACTCTATAGGGTGCTGAGAATAAATGTCCAAATAAGCGTTCTCGACTTTTTTTATTTATTATCCGTGCCACATTTTTTATAAAGATGAGTAACCATCACAACGTGTTTCCTTTAACATATTGATTATATCACAGTAATGATGTATTTTATTATCTCTCATGTAATTTGCAAACTTAAAAATGGGAGGACAAAGGGCCTCATAAGTGAAATAGCCTAGGGCCTCTTTTCATCTAAATACGGCCCTGATAAGAACACATATGTTTGAATATAAAAGCTTTTAAATACAGTCAAAATTGATTTATTCAATTGTTATTAAGGTATGGGTCCATTGTATAGTTAGCATCGTCTTTACTTGCATGCAGTATAAATTTCAAACAATAATGTTTGTAACTTCTTCTTATAAGAAATATGTTCCACCCAATGCTTTCTTTTACCTTTATGTGGGAATTCATAGTTTGAGAATCATAGGATTAAATAATTTTTTTTGTTCTAACGCAGCTGGCAAGCACTTAGACAGCTTGGTCTTGGATGCCTTAAGGCAAGCGCTGCACAGACGTTGCTCACTTTGCATTACCCAGGGGGAGCTTGTAACTTGAAGATAAGCCACGGAACGCGGAGTAACAATGCCCCCGAAACGCTCTATGATCCCATTAGGACCGGGACCTACGGTTTAAAGCGGATTCCGAACCATTACAAACATCCATGGCACCGCCGGGACTCGAACCCGAAACCTGCCGTAACGAGCGCCAGCCACTCGGCTATTCAGGCCCTCTAGGATTAAATAATTATTTTCACCTTTATGATAGAAGTACAGCTCGGTAGGCAAATAGACTTTCAGAAAAATAAAAGAATTATGCAGCCTGTATCGAAATTCTTAGATATTTTGGTGATTTGTTTATCTGCTGAGAGAAAACGATTGAATTATTTTATGATAGTTCAATTCAACTTAACAATCCCGCTGATATACATTTTAATCGATTTATTGTTAGTTGATATACTACTACTACACCACGCCACATCATTACGCCTAGAGCTGAGTTGCCCCTTTACAGTTCGGGAATGATGTGGGTGAGATAAATCTGATTGGGCTCTGTGACGCTCATACAGTCATATGAGACCGGAACTATGGCTTAAAGTGAATTCCGACTCACTACAAACATCCGTGACACCGCCGGGATTTGAATCCGAAACCTGTAGTACCTGTTAGTTGATATAATACACACAAAATTGCAAAATATGTACATGCGAGAAGAAACTGTATTTCTGCACCTTCTTCATAGGCGCAACAACCACATGGTGGGCCAAGGCCGTCTGCCTGTTGGCAGATTTCTAGAAAAATGTTCTCTTTTATGGTATAGGGTTATCAAACCTACTCCGAACAGTCATATTAGACCGGAGTCTGTGGTTTAAAGAGATGTGGGCCGGATGGCCGACGGGCTAGCGCTCTGGAACTCGGTACCACAGGTATCGAGTTCGAATCTCAGCGGTGCCATGGATGTTTGTAGGAGTTCGGAGTCCACTTTAAGCTACAGGTCTCGGTCTCATATGACCGTAGAGCGTCACAAAGCCCAATCAGACTTTTTCTCACCCACATCATTTCTAAACTGTAAAATGGCAACTCAGCTCTAGGCATAGTGATGTGATAGTAGGTTTTAACACGATTCCGAACCACCGCAAATATCCATGTCACAGCAGGGATTCGAAGCTGGCACGGAGCACCAGAGCGTTTAGCCATTGTAGCATCAGGCCCTTGCCCCTGAGGTGGCAGTTATGCATCTAAACATCAACATCAATCTTGCAATTTCTGGACATCTGATATTTCTGCCCTAATTTTTCTGTGAGCATCCCCAGTAGCTGGAAACTTTTTTTTTATTTCATCACCTACAAACCTTGCAGTGATTTTCTCATCGGTTAGCTTCTGTACGTCATCTATTAGCTGCTTACAATTATCAGTTCTATCAACAAATAAGGGAGGGACGTACTTAGGTTTATTTTTCAATTCCTTCTATTAGTTCACACTCTCCCTATATATATCTTGTTCAAATTATCAATCGTTAATAAAAATACTTTTTATGCATCCACTCGAGTTCAAATACATTTGTTTTGAACTTGTAGTGGATGACACTTGATGTGAATACAGTTTCTTTCAAGTATTAGTTCATTTATTAAATTTAATTCATTAGTTTTAGTTTCTTTTAGATTTAAGTTGCATTTATCTACCCATAGATGGCGCCAGATAAACTTCAAAAAAATGAATGAAAACTATTTATAAAGAACTTTCTGCAATAGAGTGAAAAAAAGCAGGAATTGACTTTAAAAAGCTTTTTTTTTATATATTACTTGTTTCGAGTTGAACTCCTCGTGAGTAGAAATTCTTCATCGGTGTGCATGGAGTTTATGCAAGAAGACATATCAGCATTGACGGATTTAAGTTCGATGGCACCCACGCCTTTATATATAATAATAATAATAATGGATTCGAATTAAAGTTAGGTATAAATTATATATATATATATATATATGCATATACGCATATATTGGTATAACAAATGCATTGCTTTCAATTAAGAAATAAATCATATCTATCCAATTAATCATGCTCGATAGCTCGATCACACGCACAAATAAACTCAAATAATAAACATATGAAGTGGACTGTATAAATTAATCCCCTTTATTTTGGAAGCCATCACACTCGAGGATGAACTGACCACACAACCTCTCTCTGGGGTTACACTTATTGAACTCCCTCTATTACATTCCTTTCTCTTTCTCGTCACCCCCACAGACAGGATGTTTACTGGACATAGGGCGTTGACTTCCCCTATGCACTGGGACCAGGGTTTTGAGGCAACAAATCATACAATATATATTTGTTTCTTGCGTTCTTCCGTGCGAATGTATTCATGACATCCTCATACCTAATTTCGTGAACTAATTGTGTTTCAATGCTTAAAAATGCAAGTGCATTGAGCCTATCTTGCTTCATACCTGGACGTAAATAATTTTTCACTCTTTTTAGGGTGGAAAAGGATCTTTCTTCAGAACAATTTGTTGCAGGAATACTTCAATAAATACGTATACGTATATAGGTATCGCAGATATCACGTGAATGCAAGAATTCATTTATTTTTGATGCAGAGGTTACGGTCTTACAGTTGATAAAAAACAAAATTGATTTCAAATTTTGGCCGTCTCGAAAATTTTGGCGCCCTTAAAATTTTGCCGTCCTAGATTCGGGCCTCGCGGGCCTAAGCCTAAATCCGCACTGGATATCAGTAGTGTTAGCATTATTTAACACAGAAGAAGCAGAAGTTGTCGTCAATGTTTATTTCTTCCGGGGCCTAATGGCCGAATGGCTAGTGCTCTGACGATCGGTAGCATAGGTTTCGGATTCGAGTCTCGGCGGTGCCATCGATTTTTGTAGTGGTTCGGAATCAACTTTAAGCCATAGGTCCTTGTCTAATAGGATTGTAGAGCGTTGTGTGGGTAGTGTTACTCGCGTCCGTACCACATCTTCAAGTTACACGTGCCCCCTGGGTTAGTGCTGAATAAGTAGCAGCGGATGCATTTTTTTTTATTGCTGGCACTGTCATCGCCATCTGTGTGAAATTTGATGTCAAAATATTCATTAGTGTGTGAGTTACGGTCAGCTTTGTGAGACGCTAAAACTGATTCCGGCAAATTTTGAAACGTCTGAATTCATTGAGCAAAGAACTTGCATTCAATTTTGTTTGCAGAAACGTATAGAATGTTACAGAAGTCATTCGGTGAGCATTCCTACATCGGAAATAAATGTTTACAAGTGTTTCTAGTTTTCAAAGAAGGCAGAGAACGCGTTGAAGACGAAGAGCTCTCTGGCCAACCATCAACCTCAACCGACGAAGCTAACGTCCAGAAAATTAGATATTTGGTGCTTGCAAACCCACGATTTACAATTAGAAACCTTGCTGACGATGTTAGAATTTCAAAAGGATCGGTCCATTCCTTTTGGGGCCTCAAACACGTCAAATCACGTCAATGTAGCATTGTTAGATTCAATATTTTTATGTCTCAGTTGAATTGTAAGCTTTCTCATATTTATCTTTAATTTATGGATGTGATAACAGATTCTAGAGCAATATTTATGTTATTGTTCTAGAATCTGTTGTATTTTGATTTAATTGTTGATAGTTGTTCTTACTGAAGTTCTAATGAATTAACAAAAAAAAAAAAAAAAAAAAAAAAAAAAAAAAAAACTTTCGTAATAATTCTTTTAATAATATCTTAATAAATAACTGTATAAAATATATAATTTAATTCGGTTTTAATTTTTAAAATACATTGTTAAAATGAATCGCTGTTTTAAATTGAGAATAATTCCTTTATGGTATTCGAAATTATATTTCTTATTTAATTTAACCTATTTCCTATAGAATAAAATATATTTTTTGATTAAAACTTAAAGAATCATACGACTATTTATAGTATGTGATTAGATTATTTTAATTTATCTTTACTGTAATTATTTTTTTAGTCTTTGTTGTGTTTTATTATATAACAAACATTCTTCCTTATTCTAAAAAACATACATAATGTTTTCGAATATTTAAAAAAAACCCCAAAGAATATTGATTCAGTTTATTTAAAAAACGCATTAAGTAAAATATATTCTTAGAATATCAGTCTAAAAATAAAATAACATTTAAAGACTAATATTAAAAAAAATTTATCTAATCAGAATAAGTTAGAAATTATTACACGTAAATTTTCAAAAGAAATTATGTTCTAAGCATAATCAAACAATTTTTTATTTTAACAAATTTGAATTTTTTGTTTATTTATTTTTGACGCGCTTACATGTCAACATGTTTTATTTGTATTTCGCTATTAACTTTTTTTTAATAATTTAACATGCAAGACTAAAATGTAAATCAAATGCTTCACCCATTATAAATGGTAGTTGATTTTGATTTCATTTTTTTTTCATGTATGTTTGTCTATTTCGCAGGATTTTTTTTTTTTTTTTTTTTTTTTTTTTTTAATAGCAGCAGATTTTTTTTCAAGCAATGAAAATATTTCAATTATTGATTCAATTAATTTATTTCATTTATTCAATAATTATTCTCAACGTTTTTTAATCATTTTTTATAAGTAATTTAGCAACAATACAATTTTTCAACTTATTTTAGAACAACCTCAGTGCAAAATTGATTATAAAAAAGATATTAAAAGGAAGATCGATACGTGTATAATTATTAAATTTTTTTTCAGTTTTATTTTTAAAAAAGCTTTTTTTTTATTATTTTTTTTTTTTTAATAAAATCTTATAAATTTTTTTTAACTTCTGCCTACATTTTTTAATTCAGATTGCCTATTTTATTTTTAATGAAATTTTTAAAAAAAATGGATATTGTGTCTATAATTTTATGAAGAAAAAATGCTTGTTTTTCCAGTTTGTGTAACTTCTGTCGACTACTTCACTAAACGTTGTGGCTCTGATTGGATGGCTTTATTTTATTTATTAAGTGAAATTTTATAAAAAAAAAATTACATTAATGCTTATACATATAATGTACGAAATACGATTGTTTTTGTTTAATGATATTCGAAAAATCTGATTGGCCTCTGATAATGCGATTCGAAGATTTGGTACTAACTCTACTTTGCATGCTTTAGCAACTACAAGGCGTGCTGCAAACGAGGAGAATCAACGGAGATTATGATAAGTGTAAAGCAGCATCTTGCATTCGGTAATCGCCTACCTGGTGCTAGTTGTCAGTGTTCTCTATCATATGATATGCAAATATGGGGCAGATACAATATATATATATATAATTATGCACAATAGTAATGTGTGCTCGTTTCGTTCGTTTTCAGGAATCACGCCCAAAATGCCAGAATTCCTGATGACCAAGTTTAAACGTCCGCAAACTAAACGACTCAAAACGAATGCTAATTCTATGCAGCCAAAAGGTGAGATAAAACAATTCAAGGAAATCTTTAATGCATAGTTTGCATTTTAACACTGATTCTATAACTTATATTTCAGAAATATAAAAGAAAATTTATTAGGATTCTTTTTTCTCGCGCATATTTAGCTGTAATAAATAAATGTATCTTCAACTGCTTCTCCTGATCATTTATTAAAATTATTGCAACATTATTTTTTAAAGTTCTGTTTCGAAATTTTTTAGCGTAATTCGCATTCAATTAATAAATACAAAATAATTTAAATGAATTATTTATTAAAAATTTAATTAATAAAAAGAATTTTTAACTAAATTAATCGTTCTTTGTTAAAAAAAAATAATAAAGAACATTAACATTCTCTAAGAACATTATTATTATTATTATTTGATGTTAAGAAATTTTCTTTTATGTAAAAACAAATATAATATTTTTATTCTTTTTTTTACATCGCATTCTTAAATTTTTATAATTCTTGGAACGAAATATGCTTTAGACGTTCCTGCGCAAAAGACGCACTTCAAACTGTTTGGAGTTCCCCAGCAATCTGCTCCCAGAAACAGAAAATGCAAGAAAGGCTGAGAAGCATCATTTTAACTCTACTATGAATATTATTCTCAATTTTGTTTCAACAAACATATTTCTTAAAATACATACTTCATTTTTTAGGGGCCTCCAACGATCTCATTGCATGTCTGAAACAAAAAAACACTTCTCCGAAAAACGTAAGATATTTTTGATGTCTTCCTAGTTTACGATTTGATTCTTACAGCATGCGTTTGTAAAAAACTGCATAATGAATGATGTCAGTAAAAAGGAAAATGCTAAACTAATTAAAATATCAAATTCTCTCTTCTTCTGTTAAAGATTAAATTAACAAAATATTAACTGCAGTATTTCAACATACAATCAATGCCTTTTTTGCTATTTCCTTTTTTCTTTTTTTTTTCCTCTCCACGTTTAAAATGTATTATTTTTAATAGTGTTACAATGAAACTGGATATTAAGATGTATTTTTACTTTGATATCTTTAATATTTTTATTGTAAAAATGTATTATGTTGAAATGTGTGAAATTAGAGCCGATAAAAGTTTGAAAAATATGCTGAGCATAAATGATAATAACAAACTCCTTGTTTCATCAATTGAGACAATTTAATGAATAACCTTCTCTTTTATGATGCAAAGGTATCGACTATCTTGGATCTTAATGTTGCAAATAATGGCAGTTATATCGCGGCAACAAAAAATCTAAATTGTTAAAAAAAGATCGGGTTAAAGGAAGACTAATAAATGCAAGCCATAAAATATTTGACTTTGGATAGAGTGCCAATATATTACATATCTTGTAATATATTGGCACTCTAATGTAAATTCAAATGTAAAATGCATAATTAATTACGTAATTATTTTGCTCTTATTAAAAATGAATAGTACTTTAAAATAAATTAGATATTAAATGTATATTATGAAATATCAATTTAAAAATTCATTACTATTATTTGTGATGAAATTTTAAAATTCTTCAATATCTTTACATTTAAACGATAATAAAAAAATTGTGACTGCAACACAAGAATCATATACTAGTCTGTCTGTAATACGAAAAAGCATTTAGTGTTTTAGGCAAATATCCTTTTATTTTTCAACATATTCTCTCTTAACTCGATAACAGAGTTCAACGATCGTTTAATTTTTTTACGCCGTCCAAATAACACCCTTCTAGTAAATAGCTACAAGACCCATCAGTTTTCCATTTAAAGTCTTCATTTGTGTGAAAACGCTTCTTTGTGAACTATCCTTTCAAATTCAAGAACAGATAATAAACGTAGGGATTAGAGTTGAACGTAGGGATCTTTGTGAACTATCCTTTCAAATTCAAGAACAGATAATAGACGTAGGGATTGGAGGTTTGGTTTGCCGCTCTGCATTCATCTTGTGCACATGAGGGCTAAACAGTACGGGACCTACAGCTTAAAGTGGATTCCGAACCACTCACAAACATCCATACTACGGCCAGAATTCGAACCTGAAGTCAGTGATACCAAAAACCAGAACCTTTTGGCCATAAGGCCGCATCTGGAGTTATTAAAATCTGACGAATAGAGTGGACGGTCTTGCCATTCGTATAGAAATTTATTGGATTTTCCTATTGCTTTCATTCTGTGCGCAGGCACATTTTCTTGACGAAGCAGCAATTTTTTTTCCGTTAAATAGGGCCTTTTTTTCTATTTTTTCATCTACTCAGTCCAACCATGATGTATAAAATTCCAATTATTGTTTAACCTTTTTAAGGTCATTACTTTACCATGTACATCCCAAAAAACAGTAGTAAAAACCTTTTCAACCTCGCTTTCTTCAGGGGAAGGGGCTTCTACCGGCTGGCACCCATTGGTTTGCTTTCTGACTCGATTTAGGAATCGATCTTTCATCAAATATGAAATATCGAGGAAGAAATTCAGCTTCATTACGCTCAAACGGCTACATAGAGAAGCACTAGCACGGTCATATTTTTTATCAATTCTGAGCTGACTCGACACTCATCGTGTAGGTAGCTATTTTTTATGCAAATCTTCCTATAAAATACTGACCAAATATTCTTTTGAAATGCCTACGGCCTCAACTTATACACTTGCAACTCATCTTATACATTTGCAACTTTAAATCAATCAAAAAATACGATGTATTTAAAATCATTCCCGATGTTGTTATCTCATTTGAACTATCTGGATGCTGTTCATCACAAGTGCTTCTGCAGCCACGTTTAAATTTCGTTATCCACAATTTAGCCATCGAATTTGATGACGCGAATTTCAGATTTTATTTAACAAGCTTATCTTTTTTGTTTTTGCTTTCAAAAGTTAGTGTTTTTATCATGCATGGTTAAAAAAAATTCACAAGATCTTTGTTTTCTATGACGAAAAATACTAACATCTAAAATATAAGATATGAATAATAACATGTAAAGTTTGATATGGCATCAGTTAAAAGTTTGTTCTATCTGGTAACAAACTAGTTTATTTGTTTGTAGTATCACCTCGCGTCAGCCCACACTTATCAGACAGCCTAGTACGTTTTAAGAAAGTAAAATTTATATCCCTCACTGTTAGAAGAGTTGTGATTTCCATGTACCAAAAATATTGTTTCTAGAGAATAAATAATATAGTAATACTTTGTGAATGTTAGTTATCTTGAATAAGTTCCAGGATCTTGTTGAATTTGGTGATATTTCATACAGGAACATATGATTGAACCCCTAATCAGCCTTCGCAATGCAAGCCCTAAAGAATTCGCGCAAGCACTCCTGGGCTCTGCGCAGAACATTCTGAAGCTGTTGGAAGAGAAGATGCAAAAGAGCTCCCCTTACCCTATAAAAGATTTGCTGCTTCGACAATCAAATTGTAAAGAAGACCTTTTTTTCTTGATCTATAAACGAATTAATTTAGTGTTTTGAAATATTAATAGCGCCTTTTTTATTACTTATTCATTTATTTTGCTATGACTCGTTTTTTCCCTTTCTCCAGTCTTGCCAGGTGAATCGCAGAAAGGGCGCTACCCGAAACGCAACATCCAACCAAAGTGCTACAAGGAAGAAGACGTTCCCGACCAAGACCAATATCTGCGTAAGTGAAACCAATTCTATTAATGGATGTTACGCCTCCATAGCATTCGAAATTCTTGGTCAACCACTGACAGTTATAAATTAAAATTCAAACATTTTAACACTACAATTGACGATATCGTTTAGTGAAACCAAAATAATTATTTCAGTTAAAAATTAATATAACCCAAAGGAAATTGAAAATCATGTTTAAATTAAGAACTATTATCATATTTTAAGTTGTAGAAGTTCATAAATATATATTGAATATTTTTTGCAGATTGCGACGTTTGCAATGAGGAATACGATGGAGTGTGTCCAGTGCACAGTCCTATGCTGCTCGTGTGCGACACAAAGGTACTGTAAATATGATGTGAATAAACAATAAAGTTTAAAAAATGATTATATTTCAGGAAATGATAAAAATGGGTAATTTTTTTTATCAAACATATCAAGTTAAATATTTTTGTGGTAATAATTGTACCGAATGCATGTTAATATTTTCAACCAGAAGTAATTCCAACATGTATTTAAAAGTCCAACTAACAATTAGAAAAGAAAAACAATGATTTTATTTGCTTAATAAGCAACATTAGGCAATACTTTCAGTGGCTAATAAATCGCCATGTTTTGCAGGTCCGCAAAGACGACCCCCAGAAGGCCAGGAAATCTCTACCTCTAAAGGCTCGTTCCCACCAAGGCGAGAGACGTGAAGATTCAAGAGGCAAGCGACAAAATTTTTTCGACCCCTTCACAGCGAAACGTCAGAAATCTAGTGAAAAACCGCTTCGAGTTGAAAGTTCTAAACTGCAAACCGGTTTGTCCATTTTTTCGGCATCTTGTCGCCTTGGTCGAGCATCCAAGGCGAGCATCGGGACTCGGGGTGTGGACGGAGATGCCCCTGGTGGTGGTGGGGGGGGGTGTTCGGCCCCTACATGGGCAAGGTGGTCAAGAAGGGTGGAGCAGGAGTGAAGGAGAGCGGCTACGCGTGGCAGGTGCGCCGGGAGATGAAGACGTCCCTCTACGTGGAAGGGGTGGACGAAGGGAGCTCCAACTGGATGCGGTACGTGAACTGCGCCGACAGCGAGGAGTGGCAGAACGTGGTGGCCTTCCAGTACAAGGTTTCTGGAATTATAGATTTAAAACCCAACTTTTCAAAAACTAATTGTTCTAATAAAGATTTTTGATTTTTACACTCTAAAAATATACTTTCATATTTATGGCTAATAAGTTTTAAAAATATTAAGTATGTTTGAACAATGATGTCAACAACAAATTCTGTAGGCCATTTTAAATTACCTCTGTTAATAATCCTTAAATATTCTTTTATTTCACAATTATCTGTTTCATATTCTAAATTCTTATCTAAAACTAGTAACTCGTGGCATAATTTACACTTAATTTTCTTGCAAACTTGCCTACCTACAAATCCTCCTATGTAAATTAAAACTGCTTTCTCACTTATATTTATTTCGGCATCAACATGTGAATTAAATGTTTCATATAAAACATCTGGAATGTTGGATTGTCCACTGAATGCATCGGATTTAAAAGATTGTAATGGTTTTAATTTGAATTCCCCTTTTCTTTCAGAATACAGTTCTATCCAACTAATTATTTTTAATTTGCCTTCGGATTCAAAAACTTGCTGACAAGAAACATTGTAATTCCCCGACATCTGTCGATATTGTCCAAATCGAGCCTCTAATGGATCTGTTTGAAATTTTCCTAACAAAATATACTTTACATTATATGTTTCAAATATGTAATTTATCAATTCTATTAAAGATTCCGTAGTAAAATGCAGAGCAAAATGTGTTTCCTTAGTAAGTTTACCACCTCTACCAGGAAGTCCAAATTCTTTTCGTTCAGACACTTTTAAAGAATTTAAATTGTCCCAAGAGCAAAGCCAAGCTTTAAATCTTTTTAAAAACATCACATTGTTACCACTAACACTTTCTATTGGTTTGCAGAAATCATCATTCAATTTGAAACCTTTTTGGGGATATTTGACATTAACTATTTTCCACCATTTTAAAATAAAATCAATAAATACTGCTGTATTACAACTTTTTTCATTTTGATTACTCTTTAAAGCAGTTATGTTTGTTTCATTAAATAGATTTAAAGCGAATAAAACATTTTGTTTCTCAAATGAAGTTGGATAAAGAACTTTTTGAGATAATTTAGGTGCAAGTTTTGCAATTGACAACTTCTCCGATTCATAAATATTTTTTAAAGATTTAAGACTTGCCGAATAAACTTCTGAAAAATCATTTGGATTCGGGAAATGAAAAGTTTGATCTTCTGTTTTTGTGTCATCAATTATTCGAATAGATTTTATTAAGTGTACAGTGTCAAACAAAAAGAATAATTTTTTTCTGGCTGAACTGGATTTTGAATATAGCATTTCAATTTACCACCGCACATTTTAGTAAACATATTTCTATTTATTCTATTGTTATCTGATATTAAACATAAAACAGTGTAGTTGAGTTCTTTTAAAAGTTTTAAAACTTTTTTAGTATTTAAATGTAATTCCTCAGCAGTTTGATTTTTTACTGGCATTAATGCAATTATTTCTTTATGTTTAGAAAACACTGATGTAATCATATAAGCTTGAATAGTACTATCTTCATAGACAGAATTTTCAGCAGTACCTGCAATCTGACCAGCTTTATATGAAATATTAGAATTTATGAATATTTCATCAAGTAAAAGGCAAACTTATTTTTCATTTTCATTAGTAATTCGGCTCTTTTTTTTAAATATGCTATATGACTATTATTGTCAAGATTGCTTTTATTATTAAATGGATCAGATAATTTTTTTTAAAGATGTGGCTGCGAGGATGAGGCAAAACTTCAAAATTTTTGAATTACGGATAAAAATTATAAGCTGAAGGATAACTGAAAAAAATTTTACTAGCAAACAGAAGATAATCTGTGGA
>BPLQ01013534.1:0-268685 GCA_021605075.1 Caerostris darwini
ATGTGTGACTTGGGCTTTTCAGACCAAAGGAAGCGTGAAAATAATAGAGCACTGGATAACCGGGCCATGCCGAAGACTTTCCCAAAACCGTGAAGGCCATTGCCATCAACAATTGAAATTTCGTGGCTTTAGCACCTTTTTAAAAAGATCTAATGTCCACCCAGTTAAGTTAATGGCCTCCCAAGAAAGAAATTGTAGCAGCTTTCGGGTATTTAACGAGCCTTCGGAGAACAATGCACATAGAAAGATGCGGTGTCAGATACGTTTCTGTTTTTGATGATCTGAAGTCGTGATTAGATAAGGATATCCTCGACATATAATGACGAGCTTCAAAGACTAAAAGTGACATTTCATGGACATTTAATTGTGCTCAAAAGAAATTATGCAAATTTTATTCATTTTGTGGCACATGATAATGTTTTTTTTTAAAAAGAACTTAAGAAATCGCTTATCAAATTAATAGTAAACATTCAGATATCTATTTTATTTGTTTATTGCTGTTAACTGATGTTAAAACATTAAGTTTAAAAATTAATTCGCAGCAAATTATGATTCATAATACTGTATGTCATTTAAAAATATCGACTTACTTAAAAAAGAAGGACGAATAAACTGATGAAACTTATTGTTTAATTAAATATATTCATAAAGATCTTCCCAAAACGTATCTTCACAACTAATAAACAGCTACGTTAAAAGACATAAAAAGGGAGGATTAAAAATTAAAATAAATATATAATCGGAATTGGGAAATTCAGTTACATAAGCGAAATGCAAAAGAAAAAATATTATTATTTTCACCTTTTAAAAATGCCCTCCTCTCATTTTAAATTATGAATATTCTCTGTCTAATCAGACAAATGATTTTTAAAAAAGAAATTTCTATTAGTTACGGATGACATCTCGACCTCAAACCATTGTTATATATATATATATATATAAATTAAACGTGGCTCCCGGCCTAATATCATTACAGGACATTGGGCTGACTACCCAGTTAATAGAGAATATCTCCTGTCTCGAAATTTGCCAGTAAGCAAACGACCTTAGCTCACCATGGGGCTGTTGTGTTAAAGAATATATATATATATATAGGGACTGATGGCTGAGTGATTGGTGCTAGGTGTTTCAGGTTCGAGTTCCAGCGGGGCCATGGATGTTTGTAGTAGTACGGAATTCACTTCACGTAACTGGGTATAGGGCTGACAACCCTACACTATAAAAAGAAAACATCTCCTATCTCAAAATCTGCAAACAGGCAGGCATCCATTCTTTTAGAAATATTTTCTTTACTATTTTTGAAAATATTTATTAAATATATTAACGAAACATTTAATTAATTTTTTTACTGCGAAATAGTAAATATTTAAAATAATATATATTGGTGCAAAAACAATGACCAATAATGTAAAATTAAAGCATTCAACTTTTATACATAAACCAAAACAAAATTAAATTTAAAATACAAAATCGTAAAAAATAAATAAAATAAAATAGTTTTTCGGAGGAAAAGGCACGCGATGCTCAACAGAGTGTGATGAACAAAAAAAAAAAAAAAAAAAAAAAAAAAAAAAAAATTAAGTTGTCTATTTAAAATTAAACAGACTTAAAAATTACAGACTTAAAAACATCTTGAAGACAACAAAAAAAGTAAAGTTTAGAAAAAACATTTTCGTAAAAATAAATAAATAAATTAAGTTGGGATTTCTGTAATAGCTGGCTTTTCCTTTCTGAAACGAGATCTGTATTTATTCGCGGACTCTTACTGACCCCTGCTGAACCGCCGAATTATGTGGTACATACAGCCAGCCAGCTGACCGCTCACCCACATCCCCCACGGTGTAGGTCAAGTACCCCTCTCTGGGGGGATTTCACTTTCTCTTCTGTTTGAGCAAAAGCGTGGAAGTGCTTCCTTCTGCTCCACCATTTCTTTCATTTTCTTTGACCTTTCTTCGCATTTTTAACCCTTGCCTTTTTCAAATAGTTTGAATTTTTTATTTAAAAAAAAAAAAGATTTTCGGGCATAGAAAAATTGTTACATTTACTCAGACAATGGATGGAACGTTATTTAGAAGGAGATAATTTCTTTTTTCTAACCGTTTCATTTTTACTTTTTTCGGGCATAATTGACGATTACTCAGCTATTAGAAGAGCAAAAAAAAAAAATTTAAAAAAGAAATCTTTGTATCTTCTTTAAATGTTTTGTATCTTTTGATAGAAAAATGTTTGACAATGGATAATTATTTTTCCATTGTTCACTTTTTACACAAGTCCAATGGATTTATTTTGTATTTAGTAGATATTTTGCACCATTTCGTTCATTTTTTTTTTTTTTCTTTTCCTTTTTTCCATTCCTTTTTTCCATTCATTTTTACTTTTCGGGCATAATTGACGATTACTCAGCTATTAGAAGGAGCAATTGACCCTTGCCTTTTTTCTAACCAAATAGTTTGAATTTTTATTTAAAAAAAAAAGATCTTTGTATCTTCTTTAAATGTTTGTGGTAATTGGTTTGATAGAAAAATTGTTACATTTACACAAGACAATGGATGGAAAAGTTATTTTGTATTTAGTAGATATTTTGCACCATTTCGTTCATTTTCTTGTCCACTTTTCTGACCTTTCTTCGCATTTTTTCCCCTTCTTTTCCATTCATTTTTACTTTTTCGGGCATAATTGACGATTACTCAGCTATTAGAAGGAGCAATTGACCCTTGCCTTTTTTCTAACCAAATAGTTTGAATTTTTATTTAAAAAAAAAAGATCTTTGTATCTTCTTTAAATGTTTGTGGTAATTGGTTTGATAGAAAAATTGTTACATTTACACAAGACAATGGATGGAAAAGTTATTTTGTATTTAGTAGATATTTTGCACCATTTCGTTCATTTTCTTGTCCACTTTTCTGACCTTTCTTCGCATTTTTTTCCCCTTCTTTTCCATTCATTTTTACTTTTTCGGGCATAATTGACGATTACTCAGCTATTAGAAGGAGCAATTGACCCTTGCCTTTTTTCTAACCAAATAGTTTGAATTTTTATTTAAAAAAAAAAAGAAGAAATCGTTGTATCTTCTTTAAATGTTTGTGGTAATTGGTTTGATAGAAAAATTGTTACATTTACACAAGACAATGGATGGAAAAGTTATTTTGTATTTAGTAGATATTTTGCACCATTTCGTTCATTTTCTTGTCCACTTTTCTGACCTTTCTTCGCATTTTTTTTTTTCTTCTTTTCCATTCATTTTTTACTTTTCGGGCATAATTGACGATTACTCAGCTATTAGAAGGAGCAATTGACCCTTGCCTTTTTTCTAACCAAATAGTTTGAATTTTTATTTAAAAAAAAAGAAGAAATCGTTGTATCTTCTTTAAATGTTTGTGGTAATTGGTTTGATAGAAAAATTGTTACATTTACACAAGACAATGGATGGAAAAGTTATTTTGTATTTAGTAGATATTTTGCACCATTTCGTTCATTTTCTTGTCCACTTTTCTGACCTTTCTTCGCATTTTTTTCCCCTTCTTTTCCATTCATTTTTACTTTTTCGGGCATAATTGACGATTACTCAGCTATTAGAAGGAGCAATTGACCCTTGCCTTTTTTCTAACCAAATAGTTTGAATTTTTATTTAAAAAAAAAGAAGAAATCGTTGTATCTTCTTTAAATGTTGTGGCAATTGGTTTGATAGAAAAATTGTTACATTTACACAAGACAATGGATGGAAAAAGTTATTTTGTATTTAGCAAATATTTTTTTTATATAATTTGTAGTTAGATTTTTAAGAGAATTACTATTTTTTAAAAAAAAATTTAAATTAAAGGACTTTGATTGAAGAGTTTTATTTTTGATAAAACCAATAATTCTAATAATTAAACATAATTCATAATTAAATTAATATCCATCCTTTAAGATATATTTCCTTCACTTTTTTTGAAAAAAATCTATCAAATATAGTCACGAAACATTTCACAGATAAAATTTTTTTTTTGTACTAATGCAGTTGGCAAACACTTAGACAATTGTCTTGGACGCCTTAAGGCAAACGCTGCACCGACGTTACTCACTTAGAACTACCCAGGAGGTGTGTGTAGCTTGATGATAAGTTACGGACGCGACGTAACAATATCCACGCATTGCTCATGTTAGACCGGGACCTACAGTTTAAAGTGGATTCGAATCACTACAAACATCCATGGCACCGCCGGGACTCGAAGCCGAAACCTGTGGTACCGAGCTCCAGCCAGTCGGCCATTCAGGCCCAATTAACAGATAGCATTTAACTTATAATATATTTAGCTATTGAAAGATATATATTTTCAGTTTTTAATTTATAAATATAATTTTGGTATAATCTTATAATATATAGTCAAATAATTTCGAATCTATTTACATTTTAACAACAAATTAATTAATAATCATTCAATAAAACATGAATATTTTAATGTCATTAAAATATATATTTTTAAATCAAAATAATTTTTCATTGGTATTGTTTAAGAAGGACCTGATGGCAGAGTGACTAGTGCTCTTGCTGTCGGTGCCGCAGGTTTCGAGGTTCGAATCCGGCCGGTGGTATGGATGTTTGCAGTGGTTCGGAATCCACTTTAAACCGTAGATCCAGATCTAATATGACTGTAGGGCGTTGAGTGTAGTGATGGCAATCCTACCCCGTAAAAAAAGAAAACATCTCCTGTCTCGAAATCTGGGGCTGTTGCGACACAAATGATGATGATGATGATTGTTTAAAAAAATTACCGCTTACAGATCTAATCTATATACCATTAATTTCTCAGTAAGTTTAGTTTATAATTTTTTAAAAGAACTATTCTTTTTTTAACGATAAAAATTAAATACAATAGATTTAATTTACAACTAAAAAACAGTTAATCTACACCACATGAATTCCATCACTAAAGAGCAATCACAACCACAAAAAAAATAGCTATTTGATTTCCAGAAGAAACCGATGTGAAATATTTTCCCCTATTCGATTGGCCAATAACCTATTCGCAAACAATCGCTGCTATTGATACATCATTCAACAAAACCTTTTTTTCAAAAAAGAACGTTACATCATTAGTGGTAAAGTGAAATTTGCATCACAATAAGTAATGTGTCTGGGTTTTGAAATGAATTTTATCCTATGAAGAAATTTTGTATCATTTAACGGGTTTTTTTTTACCTAAACATAAATTAATTAAATGTGCTTTTAAATCTTTGCTCCCCTTTATAATCAAAAAAAAATAAATAAATAAATAAAAATTCCAGTAAAACTAGATTATATTCTAAATTAGAATTACTTCTCTTTAATTATTTAAACAGCAAATAATTTAATGGAGGAATTTAAAGTAGCGAATAAAGTTATAAATTCGCAATTATCAAGAAAGAAATTATTTTTTTTTTAATATCATACGATGAACTTAGGAAAATTATTAAATAAATAAAACAGTATTAATTAAGGAAATAAAAGCCTATCTCATGTTGAATTATTAGAGAGTTTTTGCATACCGTACGTTAGTTACCGTAGGACGTCCGTTAGCTTTTTCTCCCTAGCGCGCATGCTCATATGAAACTGAGCAATTATTGTGCAAAAACTCTCTATTGTCTATGTTCTTATTAATAATGATAATTATATTAGAATTTAATACAACAAATGAATGAAGTTACTATCTTCACTGACTCAAGGTCTGACTTACAAGCTCTTAATAAGGGTTTCTCAAATAAGATCTTGAGCATTATATCTCTTTTAGCACAAATCCACTGCTTGTGTATCCTACAATGGATCCCTGCCCATGTGGATTTGGAATTTAACGAAATTGCAGATTCTTTGATGAAGAATGCCAGAAGTCTGAATCAGACTACCATTCCTACTTCCCTTACAGATACAAATACCTTGGCAAAATCTAAACTTATGATTACTCCTAAGACCAAAACTAAATACCAAATTACAGAACTAAATATCGGCAGAAAAACAGCTACTACTCTCACAAGATTAAGGGTGAACATTACAAAAAATTTGAAAATTTCTGCTGATGGCTTTAAAAAATATCAAAAATGTGGCAACTGCCTTCATGTCTAGCTGACTCCTCATCATGTCTTTGATTGCCCAGCTGTTGCAGCCGCCATGTTTTGTCTGGACCATGTTTAAGAGGAGGATTTATATTACGAGCTGACAATCAACATAGCCAATATTATTTCGAAAAAACATCACGATATTTGATTCCCTTGCGACAACAACATTACAATCTAATAACACCAAAGCAAAATAATAATAAATGAATCTCTCAATTTAAATTTTTATGAGGGCAAAAGATACTGTAGATTTCAGATCAGCAATATAAATACAGTTTTCCCCGTTGAAATAGGAAATGAAATTTTGCGGTAACCAATTGCACTCATAAAATAACAAATGTTGTTTCTTCACAGAAATCTCATGAAGTTACAAACCATGACTAGTTTCTCATGAACGGAATAACAATAATATTTTTTTTTTCAAATTTCTTATTTTAATACAAATGTAAATATATTTCCTTATATTTTTGGAATAATTTTGAAATGAACTATATTTTACTGAAGTTTTTTTAAATTTAAGCATAGTGTCATAAAATTATTAAAGTTAAATCAGTATTTGGTCTCGAATTCCTCATTATAAAAATTAAATTTATGATTTAATTTTTCACTAAAAATATGAATAAAAAATGACAAAATTTAATGTCTTTGTTAATAAAATATTTTTATTATAAAAAATTAAAGCAACAGAACTTATTTTTCATAATTTAACTACAAAATACAAATGCAAAATAAAAATTTATATCCAAAGTTTTTTTTTTTGTAAAAAATTTAAAAAAAATATTGATATTTCCAGTAAATGTAGACTTTAATAATTATGACCATTATAATTTTATTTCAAAATTACTTAAGGAAAAGTTATTTTATTTATAGTAAATAATTAATATTTTTGAAACATGAAAATTAATTTGACTTGCAGCATAAAGTATGCTTTATTAAAAATTTTAATTCATTAATGAATCAGAAAATGAATATTTTTAATTCATTAATGAATCAGCAAATGAATATTTAATTAAATCGGTTTCAGACCGAGTTAATTATTAATACTTAATTTTTTTTTCTTTGTTCAATGCAAAATAGTTTAAGTATAAACATAATTAGAGATTTTTATATATAGCGTATTATTTAAACTTACTTTATTTTGATATTAAGCAAATTTACATAATTTGATCAGTATGGTTCGATTAACATGGAAAATTAGAAGGCCGCCAAGTGAAACGGATTCAAACACAGTGGTATAATAGGGGTAATGATAAAAACAATACATCTTATATTACGAATATATTCTACGTCTTATAGATGTATATATATATGTGTCTTATAGACGTATATGTTACACGCCTTATAGACGTATATGTTATGCATCTTATTCAATTCCTACTATTAGTTTACACTCTCCTATATATATATATATTTATATATTTTGTTCAAATTATCAATCGTTAATATACTTTTTATTCATCCACTCAAGTTCAAATACATTTTTTTAACTTGTAGTGGAGCGGATGTTAATACAGGGCTTTCAAATATTAATTCTACAGTGTTTTCAAATATTAATTCATTAATTAAATTTAATTAATTAATTTTATCTTTATACGATGGAAAAAATTTCTCTTATATAAGATATTTAGCAGGATATAAATTTACGAATAAATACCGTCAGTGGCGAAGCGTGTACATCGCTGGAAAAAATTTCTTTTTCAGATTTTTTTTTTTCATTCTGGGTTATAGTCTGAGTCAAGAAGGGAACAAAATGGAAAATGAAACATGTGAATAATTAGTGAGAGAAATGGAAAGTGTGTATGAGAGAGAGAGAGAGAGAGAATTTTTTTCTAACTTAAAAAAATGAATGAAAATTATTTATAAAGGACTTTCTACAATATAGTGAAAAAGTAGGAATTGATTAAATTTTTTTTTATATTACTTGTTATAACATCTTTATACCGATTGTTTACCTTTATATTGAATAACTAATACAATTATGCTATAAAATAATCCTACATTAGCAAAAGTATGCTTCGTATAAAAGAATATGTTTTTCAGCTAGAAAATCTATATGAATTATTAAATCAATATTCATTAAAAATATTTATGAGATGATACATATATGCACATAAAAAATAAAGCTATCTTGCTAAAGGATCCAACTGAAATTTTTTAACCGATTATCACGATATGAAATAATTTAAATACCAATTTTAACTATAAAATTAGCTATTATAGTGCGTAGACCTTAAAAAAAAAAAATGGCCAACCCTGATTGCCCAAATTACTTGGGTGCTCACAATGCCTAAAAATTCCTTTTCTCTATGCACCCGGATTTTCTCACGCCCATCTCCTCAGCTATCACCGAATGATAAAAGATTAAAGAAAGTTGCTTAAAGTCGACTCTCTTTAGTAAAGGAGACGAAAAATTTTGCGCGCAAAAGAAAAAGAAAGATTCTGTAACTCAGGCATACGTGGGCGAGATTCACATTAAAGCATGCGTTGCTTGAGTGACCGCCAAATCCTCAGTATAAGAGGAAGACGTTAAGCAGGATTATTCAATCAGGATATAGATTTATTGGCAAGAAGAATAACTTCTTTTTTAATTTTCTTGATCCATTAAAAGTATTTTTTTTTTTAAAGACTTCTTGAATTTTTTTCCTTTTAATTGAAATTTTTCTTCTGAAGTCAGCATAATCGTTATTGAAAAGGCTGTTAAATACATTTGTTTCTAAAGTATTGCAAATAATTGAAATTAAAAAGGAAATTTTTGATGAACTTGGTTTATGAAAAGAGTGTCCTTGCATCCTTGTAGAGTATCCTTAAGTACAATCTTTATTAAAAACGTTATTCGTATACATTTGCTTCTAAAGTATTATAAACATTTGAAATTAAAAAGGAAATATTTGATAAATTTCATTTATTAAAAGAGTGTTTTTATAGAGTATCCTTAAGTACAATCCTTATTTAAAAAGTTATCCGAATATATTTGTTTCTAAAGTATTGTAAATAATTGAAATTTAAAAGAAAATTTGTGATGAAAAAAGAAACGAAAACGAAACATTTAGGAAAAGAGTGACATTGTAGATATTTATTTTTAATTAAACAGCATAGATATTTAGACACTCCATCCCCCCCCCCAAAAAAAAACACGGTCTGGTACTGAAAAACAACAACTCGTGAAAATACAGTTACTGTGAGGACAGTAATTTAAAAATTAAATATAGATATATCATTTTTAATTACGTAATTATTTGAAATTTAAAAGATAGTTTCATGTTCTACTTAATTAATTGTGGAAATTTTGTAATAAAATAAGTATTTTAAAAACACTTTTAAAACAATAACATAGATACACACATAAACTAAACGTCCTTTATAATTTAAATATTAACGTATTACTTGCAATATAGATTAACAGCTTCATAAACCAATGTGAGATAATAAATCTTTTAAATAAAATGAATTGCAATACAATGACAATGAACCCTTCCGACGATTCCAAGAATCTTAACTTAAATGAATCTAAATATTCTGTTTAAAATTTTTGACGATTAGAATGCAAATTCATCTATCTCATTTAAAATGCCTTCTTAATTATTTTCAGCCTTGTTATCACAAAATTGCACTGCCTGATCGTGTAAGATGGAGAAAAAAAAAAAAAAAAAAGCATTAAAATACTTTGAATGGACTGACTGCAGATTATGCGCACGCGTCGTCATCAGCGAATAGAGTAATCACTGCCATTAGTAGCACTACTATCATTAGCCTTGGCCTTATTTGTTTGCTTTGGGCGTTCATCAGAGGTCAGGCAGTGTGCGATTTAGAGAAGAGTGGCCTATGCCTGGCTTATTTATAAAAAACCCCCTTTTTTTTATTTATTGTTGTTGTGAGATAAAAGAATACATTATTTACAGGTATATATACTGTCATAAATCATTATGCTATAAAATAAAGAAATGTTAATATCGAAAACTAAAATTGTTACAGTGTATATTTTAACAAAAAATAAATTTCTGATTTTTCAATCTTAATTTATTATTGGTTGTCAATAAAAATTTTACTATTTTTCTGGGTTTGCTGTCAGTGGAAAATTAGCTGACCTTAAATCAATACAGTACTAAAATCAATAATGTCTTTAAATCAATAAAGTACAACTTCTTCAATGGTGCAACGGCCCATGGTGGGCCAAGGCCGTCTGCCTACTAGAATATTTCTAGACATGAGATGTTATCCTTTTTGGGAGTAGGGTTGTCAGCCTTAGCCCAACAGTCATGCTAGACCAGGACCTGCGGTTTAAAGTGGATTCCGAACCGCTATAATCATCCATGTCAGACAAGATGTGCCCGAAACCTGTGGTACAGAGCACCAGTGACTCGGTTATCAGGCCCCTGAAAGGACACCAGCCAACGAACGGAACTCGAACCCACGACACCGAGATTAAGAGTCGTGCTCTACCGACTGAGCTATCTATTGCATCAAATGAAATACATTTTTTACTAAAATAATTAAATATTAAAAATATATTAATAATTAATTACATTTTAAATATATGTGTTTTAATTTAGTATGCAAATAATAATACAAATTCTAAATGCATTTAATTATTCTCGATGTATTTTCAATTTATGGTTTTTATGAAATGAATGCCATCCATAACTTTAGATATAATAATAGTGTCAAAGTAATTTTTTTTATTATGCTTTAAATAAAATGTTAACAATTTTGCAACGTTAAAACTTTAAATCTTCAAAACATAAAAAAAAAAAAAAAACATATTTCTATTATACAATATTCCATCATGCAACTCAATTTTTCATTTTACTGTTTTTTAGTTATTTGGCATGTCAATATCAGTATGATTTACGGTTTGTTTGTGTGGTATTGAAATAAGTTAGAATTCGATAGAAAGAAAAAAAAGATATTCCTATCTCATTAGCGTGTCAACGACTTCATGATTGCACAATGACTTAAATCACTTTGAACCAGAATGGCAGGGAAAGTGACCTCCATTTACTGCTCACAGCTACTCTTTACGACATTTCGTTTTTTTCTCTCAATCCAGTTTAACCAAGTGCAAGCAATAGTGTAACATGCATAATTATACGTCCAACACCCATTTCCTCATTTTTGGGATAACATTCGGTTAACTTAGCTTCTCGTGTCATCTATTTTTTTTTTCTCAATATATTTTTCCCAAGGCAAATTAAATATGTATGCTTTTAAAAAGAATATTTCTAAATTGTATCATTTAATTTTATGATTTTTCTAAATTTTTATCATTTTTACATTTAATTCTATAATTTTATAATTTCAGTATTTAATTTTATAATTTTATCATTATAGAATTTAAACTGATTCTCTACACTTAAATCACTAATTATTAAATTAATTTTATATTTATTTCTATTTTATATTTTTCTGCAATTTTATAATTTTAATATTTAATTTTATAATTTTAGTATTTAATTTTATAATTTTATCCTTATAGAATTTAAACGGACTCTCTACACTTAAATTATTAATTATTAAATTAATTTTATATTTTTTCTATAATTTTAAAATTTTAGTATTTAATTGTATAATTTTATCCTTTTAATATTTAATTTTATAATTGGTCTATTTTATAATTTTAATATTTGATTTAAAAAATTTCTATAATTTTAACATTATAGAATTTAAACTAATTCAATATACTTAAATTATTAATTATTAAATTAATTTTATACTTTTTTCTACAATTTTATAATTTTAATAATTAATTTTATAATTTTATCGTTTTAATATTTTGTTTTTATTTTTTATAGCTTTATCATTTTAATATTTAGTTATCTATAATTTTATCATTATAGAATTTAAACTAATTCCCTACATTTAAATTATAAATTTTTTAAAAACATTTTTGAAATAAAATTCGTTTAAATTAGGTCAAAAGCCTAAAATAAAATAAATAGCAAAAAATTCTTACGGATGCTCTTTCCAACTTAACTTCAATGAATTACGAATTGCAGTTCTTGTATAACCACAAATAATAAAATCTATTAAAAATACACCAATATGTATTGGATATCTAATTTTAAAATAGTCCACATTATTTCTTAATCAAAGCGGCAAATGTTAGTTATCATATTATGAAAACATCATACTAAACTTGCTTCTACTACACACAATGAACTCAAATAAAAAACCAGATCTGCATTTTAAAATATATTTTTACTACAAGCTATCTTAAGTCTTTTGTCAGAGGCACGGACACAGTTTAATTAAGACTGTTTTCTTTTCTTTGTTGTTGATTGACCGGTTATGCAAATTGATTTATAGACCGATCACGAAGTTACAAAGTGTATTTAGAGAAAAGACCACACGCGAAAGTTCGGCGATCCTTGAACCACGCCGGAGAAAGTATATTACTAGTAAAAACGATGCTAATGTTTTCTTTAGTGAAAGTTTATTGTCTTAGCTCTTAAGTAAATTCGACCTTCCACATTTCAAGCATTGGTTTAAAAGATTAAATTTCACTAGGTTTTTATGTAATTCTTAAACAATCTATAAAATTACTACGTAACTAAAAATTGATTGTTTCGAATCAATTCTTAAACAATCTATTTTCAACTTTTTTATACAAATGGCGGTCTGATGGCCAATTGCTGGCGCTCGGTGCCACAAGTTCCGGATTCGAATCCCCGCGGGGCTATGGATGTTTGTAGCGGTTCGGAATCCACTTTAGGTTCTGGTCTCATATGACCTTAGAGCGTCACAGTGCCTAATCAGACTTTTTATTCACATCATTCTCAAACTGTAAAGGGGTAACTCAGCTCTAAGCACAGTGATGGGAGTAGCGGTTCGGAATCCCCGTTAAACTGTAGGTTCCGATCTAATTAGCCAGAAGTGTGCACAAAATGACCGTAGAGCGACAAATTAAATAACCAAATTTATACAAATGATGTAATAGTTATTACGATAAGTACGCATGCTTGTGTCAAAAATTAGGAATTCTTCGACCTAACAGAATGATATTATTATAACATTAATATTTCCTGAAAAATAGTAGAATCTTAATGGGTGAAATAACACGTAAATGGTTAGGTTCCAATTCGTTAGTGATTTCAGTTTCAACCACTGTTTCCAGAAAAGATAGATAAAAGAAATGGTGCTTAAGGCCAGACTACGGTATAGAACGTTTCAAGTTTGTATCCTAAATGACACGAAAATGTGGAATAGTTTCCCAAAAAAGTCCTCCAGAAGCAATATCGTTCTTTCGTCAGATGTTTATTGTAGGGTATAGGTTCTTATGGTATGGCTTCTGTTCATATACGTACGTATGATATAATTCATACGTGGCCCTTCGATGTACAGTGTAAAAATATTAAACATTTTCTCCATAATTTATATAACTTTATAATTTTTTGTATTCAAAAAATTATAAAGTTTCAATGTAATAAATGGCAGATATGCAAAAGGTTCAGAAAATACGAGAAATTAATATGCATTGAATAGATTTAAATTCTAAAGTATTTTAAAAATTTTAAATTTAAGTTGAAATTTATATACTGAGGATATATTTTTATTATTATAAAAATATTTCCTCAGTATAGAAATTTCAATAATTTTATTTATTATTTACGAATTTCCTTATATTTCCGATTATATATATTATATTTCTGAATTATATTATATATATACTTTATCATTTTTACGAATTTCCTATAAGCATTTTATGCAAATGTATAAATAAGTTAAATGCCGGTTAAAACAATTTATTATTTTTTTTTATTTAGTAAATTGTCTTATGCATAATAAAAATGTTTAATTCTATTTATTAAAAAAATTATAGAGATAAAATAATATAAATATTTTCTAAAAATGTTTGTTTATAAGTGACAAAACTGTCGAATATGTGAATTTATTCACGCATAGAGAAATCATAACCGCTTCTGTTTAAAGACAATATTATAGAAAAGGATTTTATTATCAGCGCTTCCATTCTATTAATGACCCACGCAAGGTGATGTAGTAATTACAGTTTTCGAAGTCAATGGAGGCAACGACTCGGGATTGTTCGTAAGATTCCTTTTTTTAGGAACATTAACTTTGAAGTTAATGGCTGATTGTTTAAAAGTTCCTCTCCTCAACCATTCACATGATGTGTAAGGAAAAACAAAATGAAAAAAAAAAGAAAAAAAAAATAGCCATAAAAGAAGAAACTCGCTTAATCAACTAGAAGAAAAATCCATTTTTATCATATCTAAACATCTTCGGCTTTGGCTATTAGCTGTTATTTTTGAGTAATTTTCAGAAATTCTTGGGGAAACAGAGGGAAAAAAAATGTTTATGTAAGATTTAGAGAAGTAATAAAGCACACCTATAATTTATTAAAGGCGTGATTTATTATTTTTACGAATTTCCTATAACGAATTTTGCATTTATGCTTATAATAATAATGATGATGATTTTAAAATCAAACTCTATATATTTTGATTTGAGAAATGGAAAAATTTCTTATTCTGTCAAACGTTGCTTATTATTATTAAATCGTATACTTAAATAAATATAAACATATAGATAATTCAAATACATTAATATTTATATTACTTTTGATATTATACTCTCATTTTTCACATTATTTTTATCATTATAAAGATTTAGGTTTGGCAACTTTTCATTTGAAGATTAATATTGTTCTTTTATCATTTTAACTGATGTGAATATGTATGAATTAATAGAATTCTAATTTTCTTGTGATTGTGGATTTATAAAGTTTAATTAAAATAATAAATTAATAAATTATTTTAAGTAATATTTGCATAGGATGAGATTCTTATAGTTGTTGTTTCTTATCCCACTTGGCAGACATCTAGACCAAGTCCCTGAACACATATGGTCTTATGGAAGAGGGACAGCTTCTATTGTGATGGGGCACCCGTAGGTAGAAGTCTGATTTTGCTCCGTGACGCTGACTTTTTATGGGTAGGGTTGTCAGCTTTACGCCCTACAGTCATATTAGACAGTGACTTACGGCTGAAAGTGGATTTCGGACCACTACAAACATCCGCCGGAACTTATGACGGATACTGAATGCTTGTCACTTGGCCCATTCCATCAGCCCATTTTTACAGTATATTTTATGTAAAATAAAATTTATTTATTTCTGTTTTCCGTACTTTAATTAATGATGAAATGTTATTATAAAATAAAAATCAAATAATTTGGAAAAATATATACTTAATTAATGTAACAGGATAATAAAAGGGATTTTATAAGAAATTTGTTATAAGAAAATCTTTAAATGTGTAAAAAAAAATATATAATTTTTATTTATTTATTTTCTTAAATTTAAATCTAAGAATTTATGAATATATTATAATGTTCTTTTAATGTAGTCAATAAAAAAAAAAATAAATAAATAAATAAAAAAAATTCTTCTTCAATTTTTAAAGGAAAAAAATTATATTATTTAAAAATGTCATACATTTTTTCGGTACGAAACCTACGACAGATCTCTCACTTCCAACCACTTGAAGCCACCTATCAGTCTTGGATCGCTGACTTACCCGACATTGTTTAGTCACCCACCGCACTGACAGCGAAGCTTGAAAAGACGAAAACCACTGAGCTAAGACAAGATTATCCTAAGAACTCTAACGGTTGATTGTTTCCTATTTTTGCTACTTTCATCCTCCCCCCCCACCCCCTACCCTCCCCCCTTCCACCTCCACCTCCACTAAGGTCATGTGATGTCTGAACAGAACATCCCGAATCGCCAATGATCAAGAAACATCTTTAAGAAGAAGAAGAAGAAAGTCATTCCATGTCAAGCTCAGAACAGCGAATCATTTGTTAAAAATCTCTTCCCGACAATCAGAGACAACAGCCTTAACATTGTCAGAGATCCGAGATAAATCTTCCGTTGTGAACTTGAACCGCATAAAAGGGTCGCGAAGAGAAAAACCGTTGCGGAACGGAACGGGATCACACGAGGAGAGACCCAATACGAGGAACACTGGCTGTGATCCTTCTTCCCCCCCCCCATCCCCCTTCTTCAAGTCGTCTTTGGGCAAATTGCACCTTGCTCGAGTTCTTCTGGCTTGTTAGTCAGTCGTCCGCGCGTTCTCGGAAAGGAACGTTTGGAATGCAACTGACCCTTCCAGGGCAGGCCTAATGTCTCAGAGATAGGGTGGCAGATGGCAATAAAAAACAACAACCAAAGATTGAAAGTAAACATAGTGGCGTTTTCTCTCTCCCGGGAGAAGCAGAATATTTCCGGCATAATCTTGAGGTGAAAGAACAATCGGTGTATGTAAGTTATAACGCTATTCTCCCTTTGACCTTTGAATTGAGTCAGCACTTTGAATTAATTTGAGTTATAAAAGTCCCCATAGGGTCCCACGGAAGTTTTCTCCGTGTATAATAATAACTCAAAAATCTCAAACTTAGAGTTCAATAAATGTGTAACTTGTACAGAATTTTAAATTAAATATTATTTTGGATGTAGGATTAATTAATTTAATAGTTATCATATGATTTCCTAAATATGTTCTAATTTTACAAAATTTAAATTTATGGTAAGTTATTAATTAAAAAATAGCAACTAAATAAAAACTGACAACAAATTAAGCTATGAAATTGGTTTCTACATTTACTACTGATATTATTCTATTAAATTTCCTACATTTTCAAGTAAAAAAATTAATGTCGTCAAATTTTATGACGTGACATTGTGTTTCTTATTTAACAAAAATAACCTGTTTTATACGCAATATTTGTATAAAGATATATATTTCTGAGTGTTTGGGGTCTGATGCCTGAGGGACTGACGCTCGGTGCCAGATAGTTCGAGTCCAGGACGTGCCATGGATGTTTGTAGTGGTTCGGAATCCACTTTAAACCGTAGTTCCTGGTCTAAAAGGATCGTAGAACGTTGTTCGGGTAGTGTTACTCGCGTCCGAAGCATATATTCAAGCTATATGTGCCCATACGTATACATAGCTTCTTCAAGGTCAGTTTCGCATAGAAATGGTCAACACGACCCAGTTCTAGACGTAATTAAAAAATAAATTTCTGATTGTTTTAATTTTGTTGACATTCAAAATAATCATTTATAAAAAATAATTTCATGTTCTTGAGTTTTGCCAAGGCTCTCAAATTCGTCAATTGCATACTTAAATAATGCTTGCCATTTGTATTTGCAAAATTACTTAATTATTTTAATGTTTAAAGAAAATTGGGATGATTTTCCTTTTTTTTTCAAAAGCATTCAGATAATTTATAATCCAACAAACAGTACCAAAAACGATATGAAAAGCTAATTAACATTTTCACTTAGCCTTAAGATTTGGTATATGGTAACTAATACACGATCGCTCACAAAGGCCTTTATCCTAGCATATTAGGGACCTTAAGGAACTCCACCCAGAAGTTTTTATTTGCATCACCCTACCCCAAAAGGCATAAAATCAACCACTTGTACGCACGTACTCACAATAAATGTATCAAACCTGAAAGCATGGTAAATAATACGCATAATATGGCAACTAATACATGGTCACTCACAAAGACCTTTATCCTAGCATATTAGTGACCTCACGGAACTCCACCCATAAGTTTTATTTGCATTGATAATTTATGCCTTCAAAAGGCATAAATTATCTAATAAAATCAATCGCTTGTAGTCGCACACACTCACAAGAAATGTTTCAAACCTGAAGTATGGTAACTAATATGTATAATATGGTAACTAGCACATGATCTTTCACAACGATCTTTATCCTAGCATATTTGTGGCCTTTTTATGTGGCCCAATAGGCATACATTATTTCATAAAATCAATCGCTTGTACTCGCACACTCCCAAGAAACGTTTCAAACCTGAAAGCATGGTAACTAATATGGTAAATAATACATGAACGCTCATCAAGACATTTATCCTACCATATTGGTGTCCTTACGGAGATCCACCCAGAAATTTTTATTTTCATCACCTTTCCCTAAAAGGCATACATCATCTCATAAAAATCAATCGCCTGTACTTACAAGAAATGTTTCAAACCCGAAAGCATAAAAATAAAAAGAAGAGAGGAGAAGGGATGAAGGAAAGCAATGAAAAGTAAGAGCAGAGATGTCGGGGTCAGAGAGATGAATCCCATCACCAGTCTGCTGCTGCCACAGGTGAAACTGGTCACGCCATCCCTCTTCTTCACCACCCCATTTGCCCGTGAATCTTTACCTTCGGAGTCGTGGGTGTTTTCATCCGTGACCCTTGTTTTCTGTGCTTCGGCCTGTGGCAAAAGAAACACCAGAGGGAGGAATTGCCAATCTCAACAAGAAAAAAAAAATATACATATATATTATTTTTTCCCTTTTTCTCTTTGTTTATCTTTTCTTGTCTTTATTTCTCATTCTGGGCAAGAATTCTTCGGGTATTGTTTGGGTTTTGTTTGCATAGCTGTAACCGTGGCTGGTCGGACGTGTGTTGTCCCCCTTGGAGAGCGGGCGAGCCTTAACCTTTCCGTGGAGGCTTGGAGGTCTGTCCGTCTGGCTTTGCCGGCCCCGTGAGAAAACCTTGACTCTCCGAGTGTAGGAGGTCAGCGGTAGAGTACATTTGGCTCTAAGTTCACACAAGAAGGGGTCCTGATACACATTTCGTGGAATTGTTTGTTTTGTGGAAAGAAAAAAAAATATGATCTGACCAAATATGTGGGTCCAGTCATTCTGACATGGTGCTTTCATTCTTTATATCTGGTAATTACTTTACTCGGGTACGTCTTGTTTGGAAAATTACAAAAAAAATAATATCAAGTTATATCAGAATTTCTAAATAATACTAGAAGTAAGTAAACAAAAATATTTAGACTAATCCTTATTGTTAATTAAATAAACAAGCGAGAAATTTAAATTTGCAATAAATTTAATTTAATAATAAGTATAAGGAAATTTTCATTTTCAGTAATTAATTGTTTCAAGCCTTTTGTTATATGTACTATTTTCAATATTATTGTTGATTTGTTGTTGTTACTGATCCCCCTGGTGCAGGAAAGACTACACCAGGTCCAAAGGACCCCGTAGCAGGCGACGTACATGGCTGGGGTAATATGCAGCTTCACTTTTAGCGAGGGACCACGAAGGTTGAAAATTAAAACAACGTTCTATGATCCTATTAGATTGGGATCTACGGTTTAAAGTGGATTCCGAACCACTACAGACATCCATGGCATCGCCCGGACCAGGCCCCATTGTTGATTTTTTTTTTTATATAAATACGTTTTAAATAAGCACTTCAATAGTCAAAAGGCAACTATACATTTGAATTTAATAATTATTGTGAAATTAATAGTGAAAAAACGTGAAAGAATATATTTTCTTAATAATATTTGAGCATTGAAATTATTTACTTGGTTTGTTTTTGATTTTAGAACAAACATTTTTTTTTTTTTTTTTTTTATTGTTAAACAAAACTATGTCATAAAAGTTATATCAAACTGCCCGTTTTTTATGTTTTATCAAAAGAAACTGATGAAAGTCACTCAAAATATCTTTAATTATTTTATCAGTTTCGACCTTCATAATAGCATTGTTTTTTTATTGAAACTGTTACTGTCATATATACTATACATGGATTGCATTCTTACAACAATTTTTAATTTATTTCAGACAAAACTTAACGTAACAATGGAAAACTAAAATAATCCAAGCTGTCACTCACACATTCTGCAAAAGTATCTATTAGATGGGGAACGTGGAAAGTATTTATTATTATTATTATTATTTCAATTTTTCTCTTTAACCTTCTTATAAATTGGTCGCCTCTTTCAGAAGAGAGTCTTACGGAAAAGGCAATTTTTTTTTTATTAGTCACCCCGCTCTTTGTTTGCTGTTATCTGTAAGAATAATCCCTGTCCTTTTCCTTATTCCTCCGTGGCTAACCCATTCATGAGTTTCCTTTCACACTGGCGACACGATAGATGGATTAAGAATCATCAGATTGCTCTGCACCGTCAGTTTTGTATAGAAACTTTCTTCCCAATTTTTTTTTTTTTTTTTTTTGTTTTCGGCGTAGACTTTGCTTTTTTTTTTTTTCTTTCTTTCAACTTTTGAAAACTTGCAAACATGACGGTTGAATTATTTTCATTAAACTTTCGATTTCGTTTTTCGCAGCATTATGTGTTTTTACTTCTTTATTTGTTACTTCTTGAAGACAGTGCACGCGAGTTTTTCTTTTCTTTCTTACCTTTTCCATCTTAGTTTATTTTACGTTTCAAGTGACTAGAGTCAAAATTACACGTTGTTACGCTTGTCACGAAACTGTTGTGTCGTCAGGTGAAGGCTATACGCGTGTTTTGGCTGTTTTCAGGTGGTTGTTTTGTGTTTTGGTACTCCACGAATAAAAGCTATGACTCTTTCGAGGAGTGCGTTAAACTTCCAATCATTCAAGCTTCATTATTTTGATTTGAAAACAGTCCCGTTTTGCCTCTTTTAACTACAACCCATTGCTTGTTCATAAACTTTCTAAAACGTGTTTATTACCGTTTCATTCAAAGTTACTTTACGTCTTCTTCAGTTACAATTCTTACTTTTATTATTCAGACCTGTTTTCTTTCCCCTTTTAGTGTGAAAGTAAATTTTTGCACTTGTTTTTCTTTGCGATGTAAACTTTTCTTTTTTTCTCCTTCAACATTTGAAAACTGCAAATATGACGGTTGAATTATTTTCATTAAACTTTCGATTTCGATTTTCGCGGCATTATGTCTTTTACTTCTTAATTTGTTACTTCTATTAGACTGTGCACGCGACTTTTTCTATTATTTTCTTTTCTTACCTTTCCATCTTAGTTTGTTTTACGTTTCAAGTGACTAGAGTCAAAATTACACGTTGTTACGCTTGTCACGAAATTGTTGTGTCGTCAGGTGAAGGCTATACTCGTGTTTTGGCTGTTTTCAGGCGGTGTTTTGTGTTTTGGTACTCCACGAATAAAAGCTATTACTCTTTTGAAAAGTACGTTAATCTTCGAAGTCTTCAAGTCTTCTTTCATTATTTTGATTTGAAAGCAGAAACAGCACGTTTTGCTTTTATTTTTTTAAAACTAGAACACATTGCTTACCTATTATCTATTCACAAATCGCTGGTTTGTTCATAAACTTTCTAAAGCTCTTTCATTTAAAGTTTCTTTACATCTACTTCAATTACAATTTTAATTTTTTATTATTTAGACCGGTTTTCTCCTCTCTTTAGTGTGAAAGTAAATTTTTGCATATATTATTCAAAAATTTTTTTTATTATTTTTATCGCGGAAGGATATCATAAAAAAAAGGTACTTATAATTCTTACATATACAATTCTTACAGATGTTTTGAAGAGTTAAGAGTTCATTTTATTAATCTTTGCTTTTTCAAAAATATCAATGGAAAATTTTTAAAATGACGTCACTAATCTGTTTTGTTCCCCAATCCAATTTTATTTAATAAATGAAAATTTATTTGGTTGTTAAGAATAACTGATTTTAAGCGGGAATTGAACAAAATAAAATGTCATGTATATTTGATTGACATAAAATAAATTAATAATCTAAACAACATTTTATTCTATTAAATTGATACAAATCGCAAGTCTTGATTATTAAATTTTTGTAACAAGCAAATGGTATCCTGATGTCCGAGTGACTTGGGCTCGGTGCCACAGGTTTCGGAATCCAGTACTGAGTGTGCCATGGATGCTTGTAATGGTTCAGAATCCCCTTTGAACAGTAGGTCTCGATCTAATAGCACAGTAGAGCTTTTGGCGTAGAGCCGACAACCCTACCCCGTAAAATAGCATCTACTATCTCGAAATCTGCCAGTAGGTAAATAGACCTGACTTACCATGGAGCTATTGCGTGAATGAAGAACAAGCAATTAACCCAATAAACGGCCTAATTATAAACCAATATACGGCCAAACGGAAATTTATATTGAAATATGGAAATTAACACATCTAGTGCAACATGAAGGGGAAAAATACCGTTATCGTATTTCCTTAGTTTATGAAACGAATTACCTTATGACCTTTATACCAAGATATTTCAACGTTAATGTGCCATACGGATGAAACCACACATGCATATGTATGATTTTCAATAGGTGGTTGCATATTGAATGAATACTTCCGTACTTTCAGTAATCGTCAAATGCTCTATTTCCGAAAAGATTTTATTATTTTTTTCATCATTTAAAGTAAAATTTCCATCTGAAGATAAATCATTTATACCATTAAATAACTTTTAAGAACAGATGCAAAATTTTATATAATTATTTTTAAATTATCAAATCAAAAATGTTATTAATATTTCCATATATTATTTATATCTGTTTTATTAACAAGTTTAATGAAATTCTAAAGTTGCAATAATCAATATTACAGATGACAATTAGTATCAGGTTTTAAAGTTTTAATAGATTTTCCTAACATACGTTTATTTATGCAAAAATGTAACAAGTTATTAAAATAATTCAATTTTATTAAATATTTAGAATTTATCAAATGATAATTACAATCCTAAGATGATATGATCAAAGGATAATTTATTTAACTGATAATTACTATAATCAATTGATAATTACAATTACATTTAGTATTGATCAATGTGCCATTTAACCATTTTATATGAATCTGTGGTGCCAGTTACTTATAACGGTTTGGAATCACTTTAAACAGTAGGTTCCGGGGTAATATGGTTGTAGAGAGTTGGGCTCAGGGCCGACAACCCTACGTAAAAAAAAGAAAAAAAATTCTTGTCTCGAAATCTGCCAGTAGGCAGACGGCCGTGGCCCAACCTTGGACTGTCGCACCATTGATGATAATGTTGATGATGATATGAATCTGTTAATTGCTCTGTCTTAATAATGATATTATAATCATCTATTCAGTTTAAATCCTGAATATCATCTATTCAATTTAAATTATGAATATAATCCATTCAATTTAAATAAAAAAATCTGAAAAAATAATGCACTAGGAATTTCAAAGTTTTTCGGATATTATTTTTTTATTAATCTAAACACCTAAACGAGGTATGCACTTTAAAATGGATTTAAAACCTAAACAAAATTCCTTACAAATAGCTAAAGGGATGAACATCATCAACAACAAGTTTCTATTTCCGCTTCTTGAAATATAGTGATTTTTTTTTCCAACATCAAGGCATCAAAACGTAAATAGAAAAGCGAGGAAGAGTTTTTTCGTCTCCCATTTTTATCTTCTTTAATACAGAGAAATCATACGCGCCAGTGGCTGTCAGAACCATATTTTGTCGTTCATTGCCACTATCGAATCCCGAGGGTCACTGTTAACAACTGTTCAATTGTGTAAATACAATTAGGGTGAGCTGTAGATCTTTCCAACTTCGTGTTAAACGATGCGTACGAATCTACACACCTTTTTTTTATCATTAAGTGCTTTGCACATTTTTTTTTTTTCTAAAAGGAATTCAGATGAAATCGAATAGAAATTAGAGCCCAGAAATTGAAAGTGAATTCCTTTTTTCCGAAATTGGTCTGTGTTCAAAATAAATAAAGATGTTAGTTGTCATATTGTAAGGGAAATAAAATAACAATGATTTTTATGATGCTTAAAATACTGAGAATACGTCCCAATGTCCTTTTAATGCAGTATTAATGTTGGAATTTTATAAAGATCAAATCTCTTCCTATTTTTTAATGTACTTAGCAAATATTTTCTACGAACATTCGTCTATTTACAACTCAAGCAAAATTCATCAAAAGAATGTATACTTCTTTCTTATCAAAATGAACTAATTAAAATTATTTAATTCGTAGCGCGAATTTTAATTAAAATATTTTAATTAGAATGATTTGAAGAAAATCTTTTAATACACGAATTTTTAATGAATTTCTAAATATTATACTTAATCTTAATAAATTAATTTTATTAAAACGTTTTAATTAAATATTTAATTATGTAACCGGATGCTAATTTCTGAAATTAAAAATGTAAAATTAAATTTATTCAAAACTCCTCAATAATCATAAGGGGAAACAAACAAGTAATCATTTCTTGGATTTCTTATTAATTCGAAATTATTTTATTACTTATTTATTTCTTGAAATCGTGTAAATATATTTGCAAAGAACACTTTGAGCATTCGAGTTTATACATTATTGCCCGGTTATATTATATAAAGGTCATAAAAGAATTATTGTATACCACTATAGTGATGCTAAAACTAGATTTTAGATCTTTTCCCTAACCGAAAATATTTTTTTATTCCAAATTAATCACGGTAAACTCTCAAATTTAACAAGAGATTTAATGAAAAGTAACAGCAAGCTCTCTATTATATGAAACTAGTAAAAAGTTCAATATATAAATTAAAAATTATAATAATGTAGTAACTTTAATTTTTTAATCTATTAAATAACTTCAATATATGTGCCAAATCATACTAATATATGGGCTAAACAATACATGTACACAAAATAAATATAACCATATCGGTATACATATATATAGGATAAACAATAGTATCACTTTACCTGTACACAAAATAAATCTACAGCTATACATAATGGCAGTAATCTAACTAAATTGGTATACGAGATAAACAATATTCTCATACCTGCATAAAAAATTACTGCAATCTAACCAATAGCCATTAAGTATACCGGTATGGTTATACCGGTATACATAATGGCCATAATCTAATTAAATTGGTATATTAAATAAACGGCAGTCTAACTACCATTGGTACACAAAATAACTGCAATGTAAGCATACCGGTATACATCTAGTTGCAGTTGATCATATTGATGTACAGAATAAATAGTTATCCACCTACACCTATATACAAAATAACTGTAATTTAATCATACCGATATATATAATCTGTAATCTAATCATACATTACTGTAATTTAACTATGCTGGCTGGCAGAGTGCAAATAATATTTTTATTAATTAACTTACTATTAATACAAACTGAAAATTTTCTGCTTAAAATTACGTTAATTTGGTCCCTAATCATACTGGTGGTACCAATATTTATGTATATCGGTATGGTTAGATTACGGCTTATCTCACGATTTAACCATACCATCTTACACAGAGAAAATTATCATATTCATTACATAAACTAATATGTCACTTACATAGACTAAAAATTTTCTAAAACATTGTTAAACATTTTACATAACTACAACGATCAAAAAATCCTCAATCTAAATAAATCAAAATTTAAAACACAAAATAAACTCTGAGGCGTTTAAAACTTCACAATGAAATAAATAACACACCCAGAAAAAAACCAGTTAAATAGATTTAAACTATTATCCCAAATTCACTAGCACATTAAGCATTTAAACTCTCCTTAGAAGCAAGTTACCACATTCCAGCTTTTTTCATTCATTTATTTATTTTCTCTCCTCCATTTCATTACCGTTTCCACCTTTCGCGGTCAAGTTCAACTTTCCCAAGATCTTGGCAGCGTGCAACCGTTCTTGAACGGAATCGCTTTGAGGAAGTTCAGCAAGAACTCATCTGACAAGGGCGGACTGCACCACTTTTCCCGCTGGATGAACTTGCCCGAAGATTGATGAGTCGCGAAAAAGACTCGCTCATAAAATGGGATTCGCAATATTCATTCATAAACGTCGAAGAGGAACGGCATTCAAAATGCAAAAGATGGTGACATACTTGTAAAGAATGATGTTTGGAGATATGCAATTTGATGGATAATGTTCCAAGCTTTTAAGAGTGAAGTTCTCAAAAAAGGCTTGGCTGACTTATGAAATATATTTAAAAGAAAAAAGACATTTTTGAAATTTATTTATGCTTCACTATTAAGAATTAATATTAGAAACTTAATATAAAAATGAAGGTTATATCTTCCATCTTACGATTAACATATACTATTGATTTTTATTAACATGCAATTCAAATGTTAAAAATCTATACGGTATCATGAATTTTCATTTACGATACATTAATGTTATATCAACGATTATCACATTCAAAGAATCAAAAAAAAAAGGTTAAACAATATTAACAAATTTGTTTTTAATAAAAAAATATTTCGTTAATAAAAATCAATATTATATGCTAATTGTAAGATGGAAGATATAATCGTCATGTTTTATTTGCGATATATTTTGAAATTATAAAACTTTCCAAGAGTAGCGAATTTAGAAGAGAGATTAGTAGAAGAGCATTTTTTTAATAAAAAATATAGGAAATAACAATAAATAATATATGAATAATTCGCTACTCTGGGAAGTTTTATAATTTCAAAATATGTCATAAATAAAATAGAAAGATTATATCTTCCATATTACGATTAGCATATAATATTGATTTTCAATAACATGCAATTCAAATGTTAAAAATCTATACGGTGTCATGAGGTTTTTTTATTTTTATTTATTTTTTATTATATATAATGCATTAATATTATATCAACGATTACCACATTCAAAGAATACAAATGTAGATTAAACAATATAAGCGAAAATTCTTTTTTCAATTTTTTTTAATAAAAAAATATAAATATATATATATATATATCAATTTTTTTTAATAAATAATTAATAATTTTTAAAAAAAAATTTATAAGTTAACGAAATTCGCTATTCTTGGAAGTTTTATAATTTCAAAATATAACCTAAATAAAACAGGAAAATTTTATCTTCCGACTTATGGTTAGCATATAATGTTGATTTTTCATAACATACGATTCAAAGGTTGAAAATCTGTCCAGTATCATAAATTTTGTTTACGATACATTAATATTATATCAACGATTACCACATCCAAAAAAAGTTTTAAAAAATTCTTTTTTTTTTTTTTTTCAATAAAAACTCAATTTAAATTTAAAAAATTCTGCGAAAACACATTTTCTATTTTGTTTCAATGACAACTCTCTTCCGATCCTTATATGTATACACACATTAAAAACAAAAACTTCAAGAGAATACTTTTCCTACATTTTCCAATACCAATTTTTTCTGGCCATTTATTTATTTTTTTTACCTACCAGTATTTTTCTACCTCAACAATACCAAAAACATTTTTAGCCCTTTTTATTTCAAAATAACCATCTACAAATTTCAAACGAGTTCTTAAAAAAATAAAACAAAAAACACGATTCGTATTTATTTTTTTCGATAAGTCGGGAGCTATCGTAAGAACGAATCCGAGAGATTCCAGTCTACCATGTTATGAAAGTGTGTGAGCGCGAGATTTTTATTTGGTTTCAAAAGAGAGGCATTTCAACATTTTTCTAGACGCTTGAATGTAGGTAACCGAGAGAAAATGTCAGGCGAACTATGTGACTCACTGAATTAATAATATTCATAAACCATTTCTTTACAATATCTACTATCGTATTCAGATGTGAAAAGAGGAATTCATGGTAGAGTAATTGGGTGAGATCTCGCATATATCAGGTCTCAGGAGAAAGTAAAAACGTCTTTTTATTCAACCTTAACTCACTTTCCAATTCGTAGCGTTGGGAAAGACGCTAAACGAAAGATAGCGTAGAACTTTGATAAACCATTGCTTATAGTAATCCATTTTATAATTAAAAGTTAACGAATTAGCAATTTTAAATAATATATTTGATATTTAAATGCGGGATTTCAAAAAGGCGTTTTTAAATATAAAATATTTGTAATTTTTTTTTTTTTTTTTTTTTTTTTTTTGCCATTGTGATTTATTAGAAAGAGTGATTAATAAAGAATCAAATTATTTCTAAATTGATTATTATCGCTTCATTAACTGATTTGACGAATGTATTAAAATAATCAATAAAAAGTATCAAATCTGAAGGAAAACGCGCATATAACATCCATTTTATAATACATCCCATACGTTTTATAATACATGACATTTAATAAATATCATTATAGTATGTTACGTGCTATAATGTGTTATACGTTAATGTTATAATAATATGCGTTATGTGTTATAATTAATTAACGTGTTATAATTAGCGAGTATGTGTTATAATAGCATTATAACGCATAACACCATTTTATAATACATTACTGCGAGGAATAATCTCAAAATGTTCAATAAAATTAGGCTTATTATATAATAATTGTTCAATTAAAATATAAATAATGAATTAAAAAATACAAATATTTCTGTCTTAAGGTTAAAAAAATATATTTAAAAATAGCACATTGCTGCTATTTTACAATCACCAATTACCAATAAAACTCATTAAGATTATAATATTCGTTACACAAAATAAGCGTGGTAATTCATAGTATAAACATTTGTAATTCAATTACGTTCAACTTATATTTTAAAGCCATGAGCACTAAAACATCGAATCTATCGCTAAGCACAATAAAGGTAAAATAATATTACTCTTCTATAAACGTCAAATAATATTAGTTAAACTTTGAACCCCGCATTTTATCAATTAAATGACAATAAATTGCTTTGAATGAGACACAATAAACGTTAAATAATACTATTCTATAAACGTCAAATAATATTAGTTAAACTTTAAACCCCGCATTTTATCAATTAAATGACAATAAATTGCTTTGAATGAGACACAATAAACGTTAGATAATATTACTCTTCTATAAACGTCAAATAATATTACTCTCTATAAACGTCAAATAATATTATTCTATAAACGTCAAATAATATTAGCTAAACTTTAAACCACGCTTTTTATCAATTAAACTACAATAAATTGCTTTGAATAAGACAGAATAAAAGCCAATTAATATTACTCTTCTCTCTTAAACGTCAGATAATATTAATCCTCTATAAACTTTTATCAAAATAAATTACAATAAATTGCTTAGAATGAGACACAATAAAATAATATTACTCTTCAATCAAACCCAATGATCAATTAGAAGAGACCACAATATAAAGCAACAGAGCGCGACGAATAATTACCACCAATTCAAACTGAAACTAAATGTCTTCTTTCCCACTCACCTGAAATATCTTCCTTTTAAAGAGACAAACACACAACACGACGAAGTCCTTTCCCTTAAGTGTCAACAACAGTCCTTTTTGCGAGTTCGTGTAGATCACTGATGGCAGGCAGCTCGCGTTTCACGAAAGGTGTCCCTACTTGCAGAGGAACTCATTTAAAGCAACCGCGGAAAACAATGGGAGAAGGAGGCAAGAGAAGAGTGATCCTCTAGTGAGTTGTGCCTGGAGAAAAATGATGGAAAGTTCATCTTCCGACTACCACCGGCGTCATGAAAATCAAGAGTCCAGAACCTCGCGAAGATGTCGGATTCAGGTTTAAATAGCGGCAGAACCCGCCTTCGGCTCCCGGCCTCTCTATTGGACGAGAGATGCGTTCTGGGGGCAAGACGAGACAGGCGTCGGGGTTGAAGTGGTGTGGACACTGTTGCGGTTCCGTTTGAGGGGGGACCAACCCGATGTTCGAACTTTTTATTCCTTTTCAACCTTACTTCACTTCGTTCTTTTTCTTTCTAATTCTTTCTTCTCCTTCTACTTTTTCTCATGCGTAGTAGTGAATGGTGGTTGTAAAAAGCACTTGTGTTGCAGGGGTTTGTCCCTTAGTACACACCCCTGAATTCCAGTCAATATTTTTCAAGACCGGGCGTTTTCGTTTTTCACATGCACAAATAAATAAAATGGGTTTTTTTTTGTTTTTTTTTATTCTTCTGAGAAATAAAAGGTGTTATTTGTTGATTTGTGAAAGTGTGGCCATTAATGTATCATTATGTGGTAATGATATTTTAATTGAAAAATGTGTTTCAAATACAAAATAATTGGGGGGACCAACCCGATGCATAAATAAATAAAATGTTTTTTTTTTTTTTATTACTATTATTCTGAGAAATAAAAGGTGTTATTTGTTAATTAGTGAAAGTGTGGCCATTAAAGTATCATTCTGGCATAATGATTTTTGTTAAATGAAAAATGTGTTTCAAATACAAAATAATTTTAAATTTTCTTAAATACTTTTTTGTTAATTTTCTTAATTTTCTTTTTAATTATTCTTTTTTACAAAATAATTTTAAATTTTCTTTCTTTTGCAAAATAATTTTTAATTTTATGATGTATGTTTAGTTTTATAATTAAATTCGCCGTGGGGGGTTGATCCCCATTTGGTTTGAGGGAGAACCAACCCGATGTCGAACTTTTTTTTCGTTTTCAACCTTACTTCACTTCGGTTTTTCTTTTTAATTCCTTCTCCTTCTACTTCTTCTTTCACTTTTTCTCATGCGTAGTAGTGAATGGTGGTTGTAAAAGGCACTTGTGTCGCAGGGGTTTGTCCCTGTAGTACAACACACCCCTGAATTCCCGTCAGGGCGGGTCAATATTTTCAAGACCGGGCGTTTTCGCATGCACAGAAACGACGCGCAAACAAATGAAATGTTTTTTATTTTTTTATTATTATTATTTATTCTGAGAAATAAAAGGTGTTATTTGTTGATTAGTGAAAGTGTGGCCATTAAAGTATCATTTTGCGGTAATGATTTTTTTAAATGAAAAGTGTTTTTCAAATACTAAATAATTTTTATTGTGATGTATGTTTAGTTTATAATTAAATTCAATTTGTAATTTTTTATTTAAATTAAAATAGCTCATAATTTTTTTTTCTCTCGGCAATATGCTACACTTCTTACACACTATTCTTTAATTCTACTGAATTATAACAACAGTGTTAACAAAAACCAAACATAACGTTCATCATATTTGATATTTATTCATATTTATATATAAAACTAAACATACATCATATTTTTTTTAAATGATAAACTAAGAAAAATGTATAATTATTTTTTTAATCAAAAATAATTGTATGGTTATAGATTTGTTTTTATTGTTAAAAATTTCACTTCAAGTTAAATATATTTTATGCACTTTATACAAATCTTTATAAAATAGATTGTTTATTAGATTAATTGCAATATAATTAATTATTGGATCACTATTTACCGAAAAAGTTGTTTAAAAAGAGCATACCATCATCATTTTAATGCTTTTAATTCTTTATAGAAATGTGTGTATGCTTTTAAATATTTCATACTACTTGAAATTCACCTTATTCACTAAAACTTTAAGAACATTGTTAATATATCAACATTATTTGATGAAAATAAAATAATGTAATATAAAATAAAGGTAGTTGTATTATGTATAGTATTGTATAGTATAATTAATATAATTATGTATAGTATAATTATATTATATTATATAAAATAAAAATATGTCATATAATACAACATTATAAAAATATCATATACGTGATTTTTTTAGATCCACGTATTAGAACCTTAATTAAAAAAATTTTAATGTTTTTCATTTTTAATTCGAAATGAAAATTATTATAAAATTTATTAATATATTTTAAATTTTCTCTTATAATTCAAAAAATTACCATATTACCGACAGACATAAAGTAATCACAATGAACTTATCCTCAATTGTTAAGTCTTTTTATTATAATATACACTCAGCTCGACAGAACATCAGCACTTGAGCACTTTTCCTTTTGAAAAGAACCGTAGAACTTATTAATATTTTACGAATAAAATAAGATGTTATTCTTTCCGCGTGAATCATCCATATTTTAAAACTTTCTATTTTAATTCAAAAATCCATTAAGTAAAAAACTATTGTCCTTTTCATATGTATTGAAGGACGCACGTGAAAGTTTCCTCAAATAATCAAGAAACATAATTTTCTGAACACTCCTTTTTTTTGAATTTTAAAAAAAAATTTTGTAATGATTAAGGATAGATTTTTGTTTGATGGAGAGCCTTAAAAGGTGCAAGTGTTCTGAAGAAGCTTTATAAAAAATATTTAAAAATTTATCTATAAAATATTGAGATACACAATTTTCAGTATTTGTTATTTTATAATGATTAATCTCTTTTATTAATTAATCGATTGATTAATCGCATAATTATTCGATTAAGCGATTAATTAATTAATCGATTAACCATTCCATAACTTTTGAATATAACCTTTTGCAAATCAAACTAAACATTTTTTTTCAGTTTTTTGCTAACAATTTAAAAGTATCAAATTTTTCTTACCATGAATTGATTTATAATCGATAATTAATAGAGGGAAAAACAACTTAAAGACCAATAGGTATGAATGGTTTTTGATGTATTAGTGAGATAATATGGTCATCATATATATATATATTGACTCATCAAATTTGCCAAAAGTTAATTTGAAAAATTTTCCAAAAGTAGACTTGCCAAATTAAAAAGTAACAATAAAATTATTATTTGAAAATATCAGTAGTGGGATATTTCCTCTCTATTAAGATATTTAATGCATCGAGTAACAATTTGAAATTTTACAATTACATATTCTGGACTTTTATTCTTACTATTTCAGATTTTTATGTATTCTAAATAAAAAATTAATACTCGCAAAATGATTTTTACATAGTACGGTTTTTATAATTTTGAATCTATTTTTTGTAAAATTCTTCATATTCTTTTTTTGCAATTTTTTTTTAAATATTTTCAGTGAAACATTACATTTTATGTAAATTTTGTATTGTATATTAAAATATTATACACTATCACATGATATTTAAAAATAAAGTAATCGTAGAAGTTTAGAAGGTTAAAACAAAATCAATTTCATTTGTAAATAAATTTTATACTGAAAAAAGAAAATACTTTAAAAAAAATCCTACATACAAAATCGAAGAATTTACATCATAAATATATTGTAGTTTTTTAATGTAATGTCAAAGATAATTATAGAAAGTTTAAATTTCATCCTTTACTATATTTATTTAACTGATCAGGCCTAATTAGCAGAAATGTAAGGAGTTTGCATCACTGCAACTATATACCAAACTATCTATCGATATATTATACAAATAAAATATATAAAGCTTGTTAAAAATACATTCTAGTTCTCTCACATGTTATATGTTGATAGATTAATAGAGATATTATACTAACCGTTAAAGCTAAATTTTCTTTTACATAACGCTAATTTTTAATGCCGCTAACATTACATTTTCTTTTACACACCGTTAACGCTAATTTTAATGACGCTACCGCTAATGCTAAATTTTCCTCTACATACCGTTAATGCTAATTTTTAATGACGTTAACGCTAATTTTTAATGACGCTAACGCTAACGCTAAATTTTCTTTTCACTTGCAGCACTCATAGTGCTTTACTTCAAGCATACGAAATTAGAAAATTTATCTTGTGGATTTAGCGCCGAGGTAATGGTATATAAAACCTCTTTATTAATCTATCAACATATTAATACGATGAAAAATACATAATGTGTTAATACATAATGAATTTTTTATCTATTTCACAGAAAAGAATATTATCATACAAAAGAAAATTTAAAAGAATTCTAGAATAACAAATTAAGTCATTTGCTTCATAATTTTTTCCTGAAGCAAATTACCTAAATCAAATTACAGAAACAAAATATTACATTGATTTCATAATATCTTTCATAAAAAAATTACTTGCAGAAACAAAAAATATTACAAGACGATCCGAAGAACAAGCGTTTAAAAAGGAATTACAAGCGAAACAGACAGGGAATTCGTCTTACTTACATAATATAATCGCCGCTAATTCTGTCCCGCGGTCCTTTTGGCCAACAAATGGAAAACACACACCGTCCCAAAGCTCAGCGAAACCTTCACTGGAAGAATATGAAATGACATCATTATGAAACTTTCCTGTTGACTCGTGTCATTGTTTGAAAAAAATCCGCGCAAATGGGAATAAATCTTAACGGTGACTGAATCTGGTATTTTCCCGGTTCGCTTTCGAGACAGGAGTTATAGTTACAACTCTCACACATTCTATGTTGGTGTGGGTATCATCCCAAGCCTAATTCAGTAAAAATGCAGCATTTCTTTTTCTTACAAAAAAGCTGAAGGTATTTTGTTGAGGAAAAAGAAGTTAAGGTTCTGAATTCAGAAAGTTGGGTGTCCTCTTCGAGGTTCGGTTTTCCTCAATTTGTGGTCACTTCTTCGAAACAAAGACTTTTAGTTTATTTTTAAGAGATAACTTCCACTTAAGAGACCTTGTTGTGTTGAGATTGTTAGACATTTTAAAGAAACAAATAAGGCTGTCAAAAATCGCATAAAGCAAAAAAAGGTAGATTTGTTTTTTTAACAAAAATGTTAAATCTTTTAAGACACAATTGAATATATTTAATTAAAATTAATTTAAACTATCTAATAATACATTTTAACTTTTATCAGGTTATATAATATAAAAATACATAACATACAATATAAAACTAGCTAAAATAAGCAAGTTTAAAAAAAAAAAAAAGGCATAACTTCCCTTTAAGAGACCTTATTGTACTGAGAATGTTAGAAATTTTAAAGGGGAAAAAAAAAAAAATATTCTGACAAAAACCACATGAAGCAAAAAGAGATTTCTTTTTAGCCAAAATATTAAAACTTTTAGGCACAATTAAATGCATTTAATTAAAATTAGAAAACAAAGGGGGTTTTTAGAGATAACTTCCATTTAAGAGACCGTATTGTGTTGCGAAGGTTAGAAATTTTAAAGAAAAAAAAAGACTGTCAAAAACCACATGAAGCTTAAGGGTCGCTAATAAAAAAAATAAAAAATTAAGCTAATAAAAAAAATTAAATGAAATATAAACCTTAAACAGAATTGAAACAATATTTATTCTTTTAAATACAAACTATATATACCTTAAATGTTCAAATTATTGCATTCTAATATTTTTATTAATTTTTGTATGTATTACAAAACGTAATGAAGAATTTTTAGATATTCTTTACCAGTATTTTACCAGAAGGCAAATTCTTGGTATGGAAATTTTTTAAATATTCTAATAAGATAAGAACTTCCTGTTCTAAGAATAGAAGAATTTTCAAAAATTGTAAATATAGAATTTCCATGTGTTACAAAAATAGTGTGATTCATATGTGATTTTACTGAAAAGATAATTTTAATTTTGCATTACATTTCCATACTTTTGCACTTTTTAATAATATTAGGCTTCTTTTCTTGCTTCATTGGCGTAACAACTCTATTTTGGAAATACTCTATTTGGATTTGAAATCTATTCATACTGTAAGATATTTGATATACAAAAACAGATTAATAATGTTAACTAACTCCTTGCCATGACAGTGCATGGTGGCAGATTTCAAGAAAGAGATGTTTTCTTTTTACGGGGTAGGGTTTTCAGCCCAACGCACTACAGTCATATTAGACCCGGAGCGATGATTTAAAGTGGATTCCGAACTCCTACAAACATCCATGGCACTGCCAAGACTCGAACCCACTATCTGCGGCACCGAGAGAAAAAAATATTAGGCTTTACTGTACTGAAAAGAACTACTGAATTTTGGCCAAATATCCCTGAATTAATAATTATTAAACATCATTAATTCTATATCACTTGAGAATCAAATTTTTATATGATATTCTTAAACGATTATTTTTTCTTTTTAGCATCTCATCTATTAATACTGACGTGAAAATAGCAACACAGAAATAGAGATTCAGCAAAAGTTTAAAAGACGATTTAAAATGGATTCCAAACCACTACAAACATCCATGGTACTGCCAAGACACGAACCCAAAATCCGTGGCACCGAGAGCTATAAATATTAGGCTTTACTGTACTGAAAAGAAATACTGAATTTTGGACAAATATCCCTGAATTATTAATTATTAAATAATATTGATTCTATATCACTTGAGAATCCAATTTGTATTGGATATTCTTAAACGATTATTTTTTTCCTTTTTAGTATCTCATCCATTAATACTGACGTGAAAATAACAACACATCAAAATAGAGATTCAACAAAAATTTTATATAAATTAAAGATTACGGTTCCTAACGTTTTTACGAATTACAATATCTGATAAATTTCCACTCATTTGAATACATTAAATTTTAAAATTATTCAAATTTGCGGTGACTCAGATATCCATGATAAATTAATTTTCCCTGTAGACAGTTTGTCAACACGATATAAAATACAATGACGTGTACTATGATTCTCAATTAGGTTTAATTTTTGCAATTACTTCTTGATAAGATCTGAAAATTTGCATATTTGTGTTTTTGTGACCCTGATAAGCACCGTCCAGACTAAAACGGTTCCTCTACAATGCGCAAGGATTCAAACTAAATTTACCTCCTTCTATGTTTTCTGCTCTTATACTGCTCTACACATGGTGTGGATTTGAAGCACATAATTTTTCACCGCTGATGAATAGCTGCATCCCTGTTTTGCACCCAAAGCAATGACGAATTAATGTAATAATAGGCAATCGTATTATACAAGGACATTCAAAGCAAGGTCAAGAGCATGTCTAACAAAAGGATTCGTTGTTTACAAGAATAAACAGAAAGAATACAAACAAAATTTGACAGCTTCCCGTATATACTGCTGTACCCAAAAAGTAAGACCCATTTTTAATTTAAAATTCCCGGGGCTAAAGAACTTGCATGTGAATTTAAGAGAGGAGCGATTAATACATGTATTTTGTTCATATATTTTAAAATTTTCATTTAAACTACTGCTATTTTTTAATACATGGTTGTGGAGAATATAAATTATCGGTATATAACTTCACCTAATTGTGTTCTTTAGTATAATCTTTATAATTGAATTATGTACCATGGGATGAAAAAAAAAATATTGTTCATTATAAAAATGTTTAGGGACTTGCTGGCCAAGTGACTCGGTGCCACAGGATTCGGATTAGAATCCCAGCAATGCCATGGATGTTTGAATCCATTTTAAACCGTTGGTCCCTATCTAATATGACTGTAGAGCATAGGGCTGATAACCCTACCCCAAAAGAAAATATCTCACGCGTTGAAACCCGTCAGTAGGCAGACGGCCTTGACCCATCATGGGTCTGTTGCGCCACTGATGATGATGATAAAAATGTTTACTATTTGTTTGTTTTAAAATTTTAGGAATTGTTTTATACAACCTTTATATAAAAATATAATTTGTTTGGTTTTAAAATTTTTTACAAGCATTTTAGTATTATACGAACACTTTTGATGATGAAAATGGTCTTACAGCTCAACCTTTCAGTATTGTGGCTCAGTTTTCAATTAAAATTTTCATAGCGACCTTTCCCTGTTATACAATAATAATGTACACACCAATGTGTTTTACACTAAAGCTGTGATATGACCTTAATTAATATCTTTGCAAATTATTGAGAATAAGTAAAAGGACAATTTTCCTGCAAACAAATAACCAAACTCAATACAACAGTACTTGTATTATTTACTGTCTTAAATGATTTTATAAAAGAAGCAAACATAGAGGGGAAAAATAGTGTCGCGTAAACTTAGAGATTCTGATCTGACATTGAACCGATGGTGCTCGTTCAATGTCAGATTCCAAAATATGCAAGCACTTGTAAACATCGGACACAATTTCCAGACATATTGCGTGATTCACAGAGAAGTCGTCTGAATAATGTCCTAACTACAGTTATTATAGTAGTAAATTATATAAAAATGAGACCCCCTACCTGAAATCAAGAATCTGTTTTTCATTTTGTAAAGACATGAATGCTGTATTACATTCATCGTTATTGTTTTACTGCAAGGCAAGATGAATATCAATTGAGAAATATTTGCAACGTGTTTATGAATTAAAAAAATAATAAAATCGCCATTTTTCTAGAAGAAGGAATCGAATGAAAGTCGAGGAGTTTCGAGATAGTTTCTTTGTAATGAAATTGAGCTACCTGGTCGACATATTCGAGAAATAAAATACCTTGAATCTCCAATTCCAAGAAGATAGATGCACATGATACAAGTGATATTGCTAATGCTTTTTGAAGAAAATTGGAATTGTAAGGCAGAAATTTAAAGCAAAAAAAACCTAGAAACGTCTGCAAATGTGAATGAATGTGTTCAAACTTACAAGGCCGAAGAGCAACATGTGAATTTTGTTTTTAAGCATTTAACTATGCCGACAAAGAATTTTAAAAAGTATTTTCTTACTGACGACAACTTGGTAGCCAGTTACGGGAGAGTTAAGGATCCATTTCAAAATACTCCTCTCGCAGCTGACTTCATAAATTTCACTGCAGGTAGGGAAATCAAAAGACAATTTAGAAATAAAAAACCCTTTGAATTTTGGGCAAGGGTGAATGATGAGTTTCTGGACTGAAAACAAGAGCATTTCGTGTACTATCATCGTTTACAATATCCTACCTTTGGGAAACCAGAGATTTTGGGGTGGACGCTTTCAAGACAAAATATAGATCTCAGCTAAATATAGAAAAAGAAATCAATTTTTAATATTAAATATTCCTTCGAAAAACCTTTTTCTGCAAGAAAAACCAAGGGAGTCATTAATAATTATTAAACTTGTTTTTAATTTAGTATTGATAAGTCAATTAATAAATGCATTGTGCAGTAATGATACAATTTTATTTATAAGTGTATTATATCAGAACAAATGTGAATTTTATTTATTATGCCAGAATGATATGCCCGTCCCCTAATCGCGCCCGCTCTCCCCCTAATATAAAGTTAACACCCCACAGGTGTCGCTGTCTTACAGTAATGAAGGCCGTCTTGGTATTTTGGAAAATTATTGTTATTACTAATCACCCTGGTGCAGAAAAACCTAACAGGTCCAAGGGACAGCGTCGCAGGCGACGTCCGTGGTTAAGGGTACTATACAGCTTCACTTTTAGACATATGAAATCTGAAGACAACGCTCTACGATCATATTAGACCACTACTACTACTACTACTACACCACACCACATCAGTGTGCCTACACCTGAGTTACCCTTTTACAGTTTGGAAATGATGTGGGTGAGAAGAAGTTTGATTGGGCTCTGTGACGCTCTACGGTCAAATGAGACAGTCCTACGGCTTAAAGTGTATTCCGAACCACTGCAAACATCCAGGACCCCGATACCTGTGGTACCGAGAGCTAGCCACTTGGTCATCAGCCCTTTTATTAGACTGGGAGTGAATTCCGAACCACTACAAGCATCCATGGCACTGAGTGCCAGAGCGCTAGTGTAATATCACTAATCGAGATTCTTCTTCTTTGAAATAATTGTCTGTTTTGAATTGAAATCCATTTTATGATAATTCTTATAGTATTATCTGATCAGCAATTTTATTTACTGACAAATGTAATTTTAAAAAAAATCACCAGAACACTTTAGGCGTCTATCAGAAAATTTAAGGCACCTTTCAAAAAAGGAATTTTTGGATAAATTCCTTAAATTTGTACATTCATCTTTGTGACCCTGATATTTACAACATTTATGACGAAACGGTTTTTTCACAAAGCAGCATGCTAACCTTACCCATTCACATACATTTCATAACACCGAAATTACTATGCGTTTTAATATTTGCAAGCCATAATTTCTCACCCCTCACCGAATCGGTTCATCGCTTTTTAACACCATAAAAACGTTTATTGGCTTGCAAGGGGGAAAAAGCACTCTTCCCTTCCCTTCACAACAACAATAATGAAAGCAATTTGAGCATGCGAGCATGCGCATGCATCATGAACTTTCGCGGCGTTAATTGGGAGGATTTGCTTTCAAGCAGACACGCGCTGCAAAGACCGCAAGGAGATCAAGTGATGCGTTCAGAGAAATGGATGGCTCGGAACACTCCCTCGGTCGCCAATTTTCTGAGCTACTGAGCAACCGTATGACTGGTGTTAATTAAGGCATATCGGGCGGTGAATGATTGGAAAAATTAGGTAGCGAATTGTCAAGGTGAAGGTGTTTCGAATTGTCGTCCTTTCTGGGAGATTAAGCTGGTGGGAAAAATTAGGTTTTCTGTTGTTGTCTTTCTTCGCGCTTTCTATGAGAAAAGTATATTGTCTAAAGACCTATTTTTTTCATTTGATTTTCTAAATCAGGGGGGGTGGCCACCCCGCGGCACGCCTTGGACATTTTCCTGGGCCGTGAGATTTATCACACTATTACAAAAAATAATTTTTTTTAATGGTCAATGTAGTGAAAACCAATAATTGTGTCCAAAAAGTAAGACCAATTTTCAATTTAAAATTCCCGGGGTTTGTGGAATTTCAAATTTTTTTTTCTTTTTTAGGTTACTGGCACTATCCTTGACATCTGTGTGAAATTGGACGCCAAAATATTCACTAGTGTTTGAGTTACGCTTGGCTTTGTGAGACTGATTCCGGCGATATTTGAAATGCCTGAATTCATTGAGCAAAGAACTTGCATTCAATTTTGGTTGCGGAAAAGCATAGAATGTTGCAGAAGGTATTCGATGAGCATTCCTATATCGGAAAGAAAGGTTTAGAAGTGGTATAAATAGTTCAAAGAAGGCAGAGAACGCATTGAAGATGAAGAGCCCTCTGGTCGACCATCAACCTCAACCGACGAAGCTCACGTCCAAAAAATTAAAGATTTGGATCTTGAAATTCATCGATTTACAATTAGAGACCTTGCTGGGGATGTTAGAATTTCAAAATTATAGGCTTAATGGTTTGTTAATGTAACACATATCTCTCGTTCCGGCGGTGCCATGATTGTTTGTAGTAGTTCGGAATCCACTTTGAACCGAATATGTACAATACAATATATAAACATTTTTTTAATGGGCAAAGTAGTCAAAATCAATGCATTAAAAAATGCATTGTGTGTGCATCCATATATTCAAATATTAACTGTCTAATTTATGATAAAAATTAACTTTGAATTTAAAATAATATTCTAACGAATATATGACATATTGTTTGTTTTATTTATGAGTTCCCAGAAAAATTAAATTATATTCTGCGAACTCATGATGCGCGCGCATCTTGGAACATCTAATATAACAGGTTGTAATATGATTATAAAAATCTCTATAGTGGGTCTAAATCTAATATGCATATATATAATTTTATATGCTGCCAGTGGAGTTATGATTCCTTTCCAAAATGGCCGCAAGATCATTTGGGTTGACCACCCTTGTTCTAAATGATTATGAAATTTGGATTGTATCCAACAAAAATTTGTGTCAAATGTTTTTCTTTATTTTTAAATTTTAGGATTAACTATTTTAGGATTAATTTTAGGAACCGACAGAGGATTGGTTTGGTTTAGCTTGTCACTCTACGGTCATTTTGTGCACACTTTAGGCTAATTAGACCGGGACCTACAGTTTAACGGGAATTCTGAATCGCTCACAAACTTCCATGCCACTGCCAGGATTCGAAGCTGAAGCCTATGTTACCAACGGCGAGAGTGATAGCCAGTTGGCCATCAGGCCGTCCAAGATGTATGTCACCGTACACTTGTTAGATTACAGAGAGTATCCGGACCAACAGGGGGTCAATATGAAAATATACACTGCGAAAATTAAATCAATAAATATATATATATATATATATATATGTATGTATGTATGTATGTATATGTGTTATTATATATATATATATGTGTGTGTATTATATATGTATATATACATTCAAAAGCCAAAACATTATGACCACCCCTACATTTTGCAATGAACTCGCCTGGATGACGTGGAAGGCACGTGATCAGGTGGAAGTGGTATTTAACTGGTATTAAGTGGTGGTATTAATCCATGCCAAGGCGGGTTGAAGCTGCGTTGCGCGCCAAAGGTGGGCCAACTCGTTATTGACAGGTGGTCATAATGTTTTGGCACTTGAGTGTGTATTGTAAAATGTATACTATAAAATGTACAAATATATATATACATTTCATAACATAATAAGAAATTTTTAGCACATAGGAATATATAAAAGTTTCGAGTAGTAGCAAGTTTAAAGGGACAAAAGATAAGAATTGACAGAAAATTGAGCTGACAGACATAGGGTATAAAGTGGTGGATAGAATTCAAGCTTTAACATTAAATAGAAGAATAACTCATTGCCAAAATTAAAATAAAAAATCCCCATCCACATGTATTCATCCATAAAAATAAGAAACGTGTGTCGAAGGTAAATTTGTTATGGATTCACAAAATATGAAATCATTCTGAAATTGGTCTCATATCTGGTAAATTTTTAAATTGCTGTCTTGTTTAAAACCGGCCCTTTAATTAAAATCTGATATATCACCAATGTTTGGTTCAGTAAGTAATCGATTGTTTAATAGCGACATGAGCACAGATTAAATCGTGGGCAGGAAATTTCTTCCAGTTAGACAAAAGAAGATGGAATGGTAACCTTATGTACTCGCTTGAGTTGTTCGCTCGACATTGATGTGCCGAAATGTGTGTAAAGCGTGACGTGCCTTCCGTACCTAATACTGAACCACAACTAAAACACATATACATTGTATTACATAGTAAGAGTACTTTATTTGTTTAAATTGTTGTTGTTGTTTCTTATCCCACTTGGCTGGCCAAGCCCACGAGCCCATACGTACACATGAATGAAGGGGAAGGAAGCAGCTTCTGTTGTGATAGAGCACCCGTAGGTAAAAGTCGGACTCGTTAGATCACCGAAGTCAAGCATCATTGGGCGCGGCCAGTACTTGGGTGGGTGACCACCTGGGAACACCGCGTGCCGTTGGCATTCGCAAATTTGGGACCTGAATGGCCGAGTGTCTAGCGCTCTGGCGCTCGGTGCCACAGGTTTCGGGTTCGAATCCCGGCGGTGCCATGGATGTTTGTAGTGGTTCGGAATTCACTTTAAGACGTAGGTCCCGGTCTCCATTTATGTCATGTTTAATACAAAACAAAACCTCATTAAATTTTTCGTTAATAAATTTAGGGCTTCGTGTTTAAAAGTATGAGAAACATTGTAACTAGAGGTTTAAAGTATGCGAATCACAGCTAAAACACATATACATTGTACATATTAACAATACTTTATTTTTTTAATAAAAATATATTTATGTCATGTTTTATACAGAACAAAACCTTATTAAATTGTCAATTTTTTTGATAAATTTGGGGTTAAAGCATGAGAACCGTTGTAACTAGATGTTTAAAGTATGATAACCATTGTAACTAGAGGTTTAAAGTATGATAACCATTGTAACTAGAGGTTTAAAGTATCAGAACCATTGTAACTAGAGGTTTAAAGTATGCGAACCACTGCTAAAAACATAATGCATTAATAATAACTTTATTGTTTTAATAAAAAATATATTTATGTAATGTTTAATTTAAAACAAAGCCTCATTAAACCGTTAAATTTTCCTTAATAAATTTGAAGCATCGAGGTTAAAAGTATGGGAACCATTGTAACTAAAGGTATTAAGTATGCATTAACATTGTAACTAAAGATAATAATTAAGCATTATAACTAGAGATATTAACTAAGCATTGTAACTAGAGATATTAACTAAGCATTGTAACTAGAGATATTAATTAAGCATTGTAACTAGAACTAAGCATTGTAACTAGAGGTTTAAGAATGAGATTCATTATAATGAGAGGTTTAAAGTATGAGAACCATTGTCACTAGAGGTTTAAAGTATGATGTTCATTGTAACTAGAGGTTTAACTACTGATAAATAGTAGGTATGCGAACCACTGATAAAAAACATATGAATTGTACATATTAACAATATATTTTTTAATAAAAAATATATTTATGTAATGATTAATTCAAAACAAAAGCTCATTAAATTGTTAAACTTTTCCTTAATAAATTTGAAGCCTCGAAGATATAAGTATGAGTACCATCGAAAACTAGAGGTTTAAAGTATGCGAACCTCTTATATAAAAAAAGAGAAAAATCATTAGGAAAAAAAAAATCCTTTTCCAACATAAAAATCCTTTCCTCGATTTCACCTTCCGAAAACGGATGACGCAGAGGAATAAAAACAAAGAAGAAGAAGAAGGGGGAAATAAAATAAGAGAAGACACTGCTGAATTAAGTAACATCACCCCGTCTGTTAATGAAAATGCACACTTTCACTCGCACGCAGCACGCTCTGGCTGATAGATCGCTTTTCTGCCTCATCCTCAAGGCTAGCAGCCTCTTGTGCGCCAAGGTCTTCTTCCCGCGGTGGATCTTGCCTGAACACATTACAAAATAAAAGCTGTCTTGAGGAAAGGGGGTCCGGGCTATATTGGGAGCCTGATTTCACCGCTTCTGTGTAGCTGCCGAGGCATTTGCAGCGAAGGTTTTCCCTGTGTTTGCCTTTTTATTTTTATGTTTTTTGTTTCGTTTATTTATTTTTTTTTCTCAGATCAAGAGAGGAAATGGAGGATATCGATGTGAGCAGCCATTTTTGATAATAACTTTTTATTTGGGAGGATATTAACCATTTATGCCAGAGGTGTTCAACTCTTTTAGATATTTTGGTCTGGATTTCATGGGGAAAAAAAATCTCAGACCACATAGGAAAAAAAAAAAAAAAAAAAAACTTAGACCATATAAAAGTTTTTTAAAAAGTTTTGTTCTTAAAAATTATTTTCATGTAAAATTTTCGCTGAAAATCAATCGTTTAGATTTTGTTTTCGTTTTCGTGTTCAATCGTTTAAATTTATTGGACTGGATTTCTAGAAAAAAAAACCTCTCAGATCACACAGGAAAAAAAAAAATCTTAGACTATATACTAATTTAAAAATTTTCATCCAAGACTTTCACTGAATTTGAATTTTCGTTTTTGTTTCATGATTACCTTTTTTTTTTTTTATCAAGAAAAGAAAATGGAGGATATGAGTGAATTTCTGTAGTCATTTTTGATAATAACTTTTTTTTTGGAATTAGTTAACCATTTAAACCAGAGGCGTTCAATCGTTTAGACCTTTTGAGCCACATTTCAAGGACAACAAAAACTCTTCCAGACCCCATTTGGAAAACAAAAACTTAGACTATATACTAATTTATAAATTTTTATCGAAGACTTCCACTGAATTTGAATTTTCGGTCTTTTTCTTACACGATTTTTTTTTTCCATGATTCGTGGTGGTTTTTTTTTCATCATTTAATGATACAAATCGATATTCTATCCCATCATACCAACATTTTGAGTTTTAGTTTTTTAAAACAATGTTTATATTTCATCATGATGTATTCCATCATGCTGTTTCCATCATGATATCCCATGATACTGTCAAACCAGTGATATTTCATTATGGTATTCCATCATGCTATTCGTTTGATATTCCATCATGATATTCTCTCAAACCAGTGATATTTCATCATGATATTCTGTCATACCAATGATATTCCATCATTTTAGGAGTTTTAAGTTTTAAAACAATGTTTATATTTCATCATGATATTCCATCATGCTGTTCGTCATGCCAATGATATTCCATTATGATATTCTGTCAAACCAGTGATATTTCATTATGGTATTCCATCATGCTATTCGTCATGCCAATGATATTCCATCATGATATTCTCTCAAACCAGTGATATTTCATCATGATATTCTGTCATACCAATGATATTCCATCATTTTAGAGTTTTAAGTTTTAAAACAAGTTTATATTTTTGATATTCCATCATGCTGTTCGTCATGCCAATGATATTCCATTTGATATTTCAAACCAGTGATATTTCATATGGTATTCCATCATGCTATTCGTCATGCCAATGATATTCCATCATGATATTCTCTCAAACCAGTGATATTTCATCATGATATTCTGTCATACCAATGATATTCCATCATTTTAGAAGTTTTAAGTTTTGAAACAATGTTTATATTTCAGCATGATATTCCATCATGCTATTCGTCATGCCAATGATATTCCATTATGATATTCTCTCAAACCAGTGATATTTCATCATGGTATTCCATCATGCTATTCGTCATGCCAATGATATTCCATCATGATATTCTCTCAAACCAGTGATATTTCATCATGATATTCTGTCATACCAATGATATTCCATCATTTTAGAAGTTTTAAGTTTTGAAACAATGTTTATATTTCAGCATGATATGCCATCATGCTATTCGTCATGCCAATGATATTCCATTATGATATTCTCTCAAACCAGTGATATTTCATCATGGTATTCCATCATGCTATTCGTCATGCCAATGATATTCCATCATGATATTCTCTCAAACCAGTGATATTTCATCATGATATTCTGTCATACCAATGATATTCCATCATTTTAGGAGTTTTAAGTTTTAAAACAATGTTTATATTTCATCATGATATTTCATCATGCTGTTCGTCATGCCAATGATAAATGATATTCTGTCAAACCAGTGATATTTCATTATGGTATTCCATCATGATATTGCCGTCATAACAAAAGTGATATTCTGTCATCATCCATCCAATGCTATTGCCATCATGATATTCTGTCATACAAATGATATTCCATTATGATATTCGTCATAACAAAGATATTCTGTCATACCAATGCTATTCCATCATGATATTCGTCAAGCCCATGATATTTCATCATGATATTCTGTCATCAAATGATATTCCTATTCTGTCATACCAATGCTATTCCAATGATGTTCCATCATGATATTCTTTCAAATCAATGCTATTTCATCATGATATTCGTCCTATCAATGATATTCCGTCCTACAAATGCTATTCCATCATGATATTCTGTCATGCCAATGATATTCCACCACGATTTCTGTCATATCAATGATATTCTATCATTTTAGAGTTTTGAAATTTTGAAACAAAAATGTTTGACTAAATTTTATAAGTATCAGTTTTTATCTGTTAGCTTCGGATATTCATGGATATCATTAATGCCTTATCATGAAAATATAAAAATGATTCTGTTGTGTGTGTTAGAACACACATATAAAAATGTGTCTTTTTTTATGCATCACTAATTCCTCCCTCCCCCTCCCTTTATTACGCATGGTAGCAAAGCCAATCAAAGAATGTACAGAACATAAAAAATTCTGCTTGAAAAAAGAATTCGAAAAAAGTAATTTTGAATTTTATTTTTTCTTTTAGATGGTTCACTTTCAAGGACTTTTATCCAAAAACCTGATATCCCTTGTGAGAATTTTGTTTGTGTAAATTCTGTGAGCATGAAATAGATTGAAGAGAAAAGTCCAGTTTCCCCAACCATAAATTATACATCAAAGGTAATAAGTTTTCCAATGTTTATAAATTTTTTAAATAAAAATAAACCGGTTCCTAATGTGACAGGAAATGAGCTGTTGCACTATGAAGAGATCGAACTAAATCTTTAAGGTTTAGTACAAAAAAGAAAAATAAATTAGAATGATTGACCGAAAATTAGATTGATTGGTAAGAAATAAATTGTTTTACCTCTCAATTTACAACGATCATTGTTTGGAAAATTACCACTGTTGTATAACAATTAAAATGTAACCTTCCTTGTTAGAACAATTTGAATAATAGATACAAATTCTTTTTCATTATTTCAAATTCTCAATTAAATTCTAGTCAACTATAGGAAAAAAGACATTTGAATTAATTTACTTATTTGAATAAAAAATGTAAACAATTATCAGTTGTTATTTCCTTAACTAATTATATATCATTAAAAAGCCTTAATTATATTTTATAAAATAAACAGTATTTGAAATATACAACATTTTTTTTTGTTCTAATGCAACTGACAAACACTTAGACAATTGTCTTAGATGCCTTAAGACAAACGCTGCACCGACGTTACTCACTTAGCACTACCCAGGAGGTGCGTGTAGCTTGAAGATAAGCTACGGACGCGGAGTAACAATACCTCCGCAACGCTCTACGACTATGTTAGACCGGGACCTACGGTTTAAAGTGGATTCCGAACCGCTACAAACATCCATGGCACCGCCGGGATTCGACCTGTGGTACCGCGGGCCACAGCGCTAGCCACTCTACCATTCAGTCCCCGAAACACACAACATAATTAAGACTTTATTTTATTAAAAAATATAAACAGTTATCAATTATTATTTCCATAAATTTTCCTTAAATAACTATACATCATTAAAAGGGATAAATTATATTTTATAAAATAACCAGTATTTGAAATATACAACATAATGAAGCCCTTATCGATTAATAAGCTCAATATAATCAAGACCTTATTTTAATAAAAAATATAAACAATTATCAGTTATTATTCTTTAAATTTTCTTCAAGTAATTATACATCATTAAAAGGGCTTAATTATATTTTATAAAAAAGCATTATTTGGAATATACAACTTATTAATTAATAAGCCCAATATAATCAAGCCCTTATTAATTAATAAGCCCAATATAATCAAGCCCTTATTAATTAATAAACCCAATATAATTAAGCCCTTATTTTAATAAAATATATAATCAATTATCAGTTATTATTTCTTTAAATTTTCCTTAAATAACTATACATTAAAAGGAATTAAATATATATTTTATAAAATAAACCAGTATTTGGAATATACAACATAATTAAGCTCTTATTAATTAATAAGACCAATATAATTAAGCCCTTATTTGAATAAAAAATATAAACAATTATCAGTTATTAATTCCTCACATTTTCTTTAAGTAATTATATGTCATAAAAAGGTCTTAATCATATTTTATAAAATAGCCGGTACGTGTTTAAAGTAGGGGCATAACTATTACTTTAAACAGAAAAATAATCCAAATATTCGTGAAGACTTATAATGTAGTTAAAATTTTACATTTTAAAAATACATTTCATTGAAATGAATAATGCTATGATTAGCATTATTAAAAAAAGAAACTTATTCTTAAAATTTCTAAAAATGATTGTTATTATTTAATATTATTATTATTATTTTGAGTACATAGCGGAACAAAATTTTTTTACATTGTTCATACACAATTATAATTTTTACACAAACATTGCTTAATATTTAGCAAAATTAAATTTTTTATTTAATCACCTTTATTTACACGAACTTTATTTATTTTTTTATATTTATAATAATATTTTTAAAAGTTTTGCAAATTAAGGAATAAAATTACATAAAAATTAAATTAAACTAATTTTATTCCTTTTTTTTTTTCTAAAATAATTTTATTTGTAACAAATGTAATCGATTAAAATTCGCTTAAGAAATTAACACAATAAAAGTAAAATACATTATAAACAATTTAAAATTTTAATAAAAGGGAATTGTAATATTTTAATTGCAATGCAATCTATATATTCAAAAATTGAGTGTCATTTTAAGTTTACTAATATTAAACAAAATGTCTTTATGATCTTTTTACTTAATATTCTTAGAAAAATCGAAATAATTAGAGTTTATAGAAAAGAAATAACAATTTTTAATTCTATAGATTATTTCACAAGCTAATGAAATTATAAAAAAAGTCTAACCGAAAATAACAGTTAACTAAATTTAAATATTGATAATAAATCTTAAATCTAATCTTAATTCTAAATATTTTATAATTTTCCATGTATTTTAATTCAATTAGATAAAAAAATAGTCATTCGATAAAGTATTTTTTGATGAACAATTTATAAACATTAATTTATTTGATTACCAATAACTTTTTGTACAATTTTATGTCGATAATTTATTTTACAATCATTAAATTCCAGAAATTTTTTTCAGAAATAAATGTTGTAACTAAAAAAATAACCGAGGAATTTATAAATTAAAAGTTCAATGAAAAAAGTTAATAGGAAAAATTAATTATAGTTTCTCTAAATTTTAATATAACTAGCTTCTAAATTACGTTCCACAAAAGACATTTCCAACAAACCGGAAGTAAATTTTTATCAATTTCTCATAAGGAAAAAAAAATCTTCAAGGTCATTGCCTTAACGTGTGAAGCAACTGCAAAAAATTTCTTTATTATTCAAAATTCAATTAACAAATATTTAATTATTTTTAATTACACTTAGTATTCTGCAATCTCAATCAAAAAGTGACTAATTATTCCTAAATGATGTATTAAACAGTTAAAACTTTCACAGATTTCGCATTTTTACTATTGTTTAAAAATAATGAATTGATGTAAAAATTGTTTTTTAAAAAAAATCTGAATTTCTATTAAAAATAATAGCAACATTTTTGTTAAAATTAAATTAATGAAATCTGTGTTGTTAGAATAAAACTTAATAGCATTCGAATGTGAAAAATCTTTTTTAAGATTTAAAAAAAAAAAAAAAAAAGCATTATACTTCCTGTCAAAATTAATTTAAAAATAATTGTATATAATTTTGTTTAACAGGGAGATGAATCGTAGAACAAAATAATAGAAATGGTAGAAATACTTTGATGTATTGTTTGTTATTTATTATAATTAAAAGCTCATTATTTCCAAAAATCATGGGAAAGTTTTCGACAATCCTTTTTCAGTTTAATGAAAACTGGAATTTGTATAAATAATGCAAAGCTTTATAATAATCTTAAACTTCCGAGGTGGGTATGAATAAATCGCTGGGTTTTCAAATTAGGAAGCCGGGTTCAAAACTCGATAAACAGAAAAATACCGTTTCTTTCCCAGGGTAACGCATGATAATTCTGTGGATCAGAAAGTTCTTCTGTTGGGTTCAAAGAAAGAAAGAAGTTCCAAGAAATTTTTTGTTTTACTACTGTGTCCAAAAACTAAGATCAATTTTCAAGTTAAAATTCCCGGGGTTTATGGAATTTCACTTTTTTTCTTCTTTTTTTTAGGTTGCTGGCACTGTCCTTGACATCTGTGTGAAATTTGAGGTCAAAATATTCATTAGTATTTGAATTACGCTTGACCTTGTGAGACGCTAAAACTGATTCCGGCGATTTTTGAAATGTCTGAATTCATTGAGCAAAAAACTTGCATTTAATTTTGTTTGCGGAAACGGATAGAATGTTGCAGAAGGCATTCGGTGTACATTCCTATACCGGAAAGAAATATTTAGAAGTGGTATAAACAGTTCAAAGAAGGTAGAGAACGCGTTGAAGATGATGAGCCCTCTATTCGACCATCAGCCACAACCGACGAAGCTCACGTCCAAAAAATTAAAGATTTGATGCTTACAAACCGTCGATTTACAATTAGAGATCTTGCCGATGATGTTGGAATTTCAAAAGGATCGGTTAATTCCATTTTGGGCCTCAAACGCTTAAAATTTCGATTGGTACCGAAACACTGAATGCGCCAGCTCACACTGCATGGATTCTTCGTGACTTCGAAAATGAAACCCATATCGTTCCACAACCACGGATTGACACCGTGCGACTTCTGGCTACTCCGTAATCTCAAAACACCACTCCTGGGACACCGTTTTGATTCGATTGAAGAGATTCAACGTGAATCGGCGCGCGCTTTGAAGGACATCCCTGCCGATGACTTCTTAGCATGCATTGAGGATTGGAAAAAAAGTTGGCATAAGTGCATTGTGTCCGGAGGGGATTACTGTGAAGGCGATGAAATAAATTTGGAAGAATAAATAAAGAGTATTTGAAGAAAAAATAATTGGATCTACTTTTTCGACATAGTAGTACAATGCACAAAATTATTTTACATCACACAATTTTATGCTTTTACCCTCTTTACGTGAATTCAGCACTTTATTTTGCAATTAATAATTTCTTCAATTGCTATTAATACTTAAAAAAACTTTAAGGACTACAAATAATAATTATTCAGAAGGTATAGAAGTGAAAAAAAATGCGCATTTAAAATTAAATGTATAATTTATGATCAATATTTGATTGCGAATGTGCTAACAGATAATAATTTTTTATTATGTATTCAAAATATATTAATGTACATGTATATAGACTTTTGAGATATGAACGAAATAAAAAAATATATTTATGTATCACACGTATGTGAAACACAAAATGTATTTATATATCACATTATATTCAAGATGCAATATGTATTTATATAGCACATGCGTACGAGATGGCCGAGTGGTTAGCACTTGGGGATCGGTACCACATGTTTCGGGTTAGAGTCCCAGCGATACCATGGATGTTTGTAGTGGTTCGAATTTAACTTTAAGCTGCAGGTCCCCTGTCTCATATGACCGTAGAGCGTCACAGAGTCCAATCAGACTTCTCACCCACATCTTTTCCAAACTGTAAAGAGGCAACTCAGCTCTAGTCACAGTGACGTGGTGTAATAGTAGTAGTAATATTATTAATTACAAATTTTATCCTTTGCCAACCCAATATGCATCACATATATGCGGAACACAAAATATATTTACGTATCACATATATGGAAGATACAAAATTTATTTATGTGCCACATGTATGCGGGGATACAAAATAGTGCATTTACATATCATAGATATTTCGGAAAGTTTATGAACATATTTATAACAAACTCAGTTCTCATTAAAATGATCGGAGCAAATCGTATTCGTCTGTATGTATAACTAATAAAAATTTATATAAAATTTAAAACTATAAATACATAATATATATATTTATAATTAATTAACTCCCAGTCATTACAGCTTGTGTTGGATCAAGGCCTTCTACCTATTGGCAGATTCCGAAATAGGGAATATTTTCTTTTTTTTAGACACTCGTGGCACCGTCGAGTCTCGAACCCGAAACCTGTGTCACCGACTTCCTGAGCGATATATATATATATATATATATATAAGTTGGTGTCAATAAGGTTTCTACTTAGAGCATCACCAAGTTGACTATTGAAATTAATCAGTTGTCTACTAACACAGTCAGTATTATACTAAAGTAAAAGTACTAGTAACACATTTAAATGAATTAAAATAAAAAATTAATTTAATTTTCAGTTTATGTTGCTTCTAATTATTAATGTTTAGCCTAAATTGTGCACAAGATGACTGTAGATCGACAAATCAGACGAAACCAAACCTAATTATTAATTTTACGTTTACTAATTTTGTTACAAAATAATTTTTTTTCCATTGTGATTGCTGACGAGTATACGAGATGAAAATGAGACTTTTTAATATTTCTGTCTAGTAGCATTATAAACATGGAAACATACAGAACAACTCTTTCGACAGCAGCGGCATTATTTGTTTTATTATAGGAAATCAAAACCAAAGAAACGAGATTATCTAATAATGAGGGTCATGGCCGCTGCAACAATAACAATAACCTGGACATCTTGCATTGAGTTCCCTTAATCTGCGACGCCGATAACAACAACAGGAACTCACAGCACTAAAACAGTGAGCCCACGCTGCACCGTGTTCCTGTAAAACTACAATGTTATCCGTTATGAAGTCATGCTTAAGCTTTCTGAGGTTATAACTTTGCTTTCCCCGGATGCCCATTGATTTCGAAAATCGTAAAAGAATTATCCTTAAAATGCAAGGATATCATTTTGTGCCGCGAATGTTTTGTGTTTTTCTCGGCAAAATAAATTAGAGGACATTTCTTATCGGTTGTAATTAAAAATCTGAATGTTCTGTTCAATTAACGATGCTTTAAAGGGAATTATTGTGAACAGTATTGAATTTTGTTAACTGCTTATTGTTATGTTTTTTAGTGCTAGGCCGGGGGTTCGATTCCTGTTGACAGCACGACAGCAGTTCGATTCCTGTTGTGGTACAGACAATGCTTTAAAAACTACGTCAATACGTTGAATATGTCACAGAATGTAGTCAGTATCTAATGGGGCCTGATGACCCCATTATTAAGATCAATAGATTAAACTGGGCTGCTCATATATTTTGAATTAATGATTTAAACCCCGTAAAACGGCTCGTTTTGGTAAAGCCACAGAGACAGAGAGGAAGAGGACGACCCAAATTGCGATGGATAGACACAGTTGAAAAAGATTTTGCTGTACTAGAGGTTAAGAATTGGAGGACCCTTGTCACCAAGGGGAATGCATGGAAATCTCTTCAAAGGAAAGCCTTGGCCCACCCAGACTGTCGTGCTATTGATGATGATGTGTATATATATATATACGTAAATGTATATAAAGATTTTTCTGTATTTAAGGTCTCTACAAAGGAAAGCCTTGGTCCATCCTGGGCTGTCGTGCTATTGATGATGATGATAGGTTTTAAATAAGTAGGCAAATAATAATACAATAAACTGCTTAAGCAATTTGTTATTATGAGCCTGAATGGCTAGTGCTCTGGCGCTCGGTACCACAGGCTCCAGGTTCGTAGCCTGGCGGTGACATGGATGTTTGTTAGTCGTTCGTACTCCACTTTAAGTAGTAGGTTCTGGTCTCATATGACCGTAGAGCGTCACAGAGCCCAGTCAGACTTCTTACTCACATCATTCTCAAACTGTAAAGGGGCAGCTCAGCTCTAGGCTTAGTGATGTGGTGTAGTAGTAGTAGTAGTCAGTATCTAATTCTGGAATATTTATCGGAGTTTTCTAGTTTGATACTTTAACTGATACATTTTACAGAAAATCCACCTTGTATGGCCTTACCTCTTTCCTCCCACTATGCTAGGGAAAAATGTTGATACACTGAAATGGTATTATGCATTGCTAATAATTAGCGTATTCTTAAGCCAATGTACATAAGCTACTGGAAATCTACTACATAAATCTACTGGAAAAAAATATTTGCAGTTTTAATTTTTTAATAATCGGGGCCTGATGGCCGAATGACTAGCGCTCGGTGCCCCAGGTTTCGGGTTCGAGTTCCGTCAGTGCCTTGTATGTCAGTTTGGTTTGGTTTATAGCTGTACGGTCATTTTGTGCACACTTTAGGCTAATTAAACCGAGATCTACAGTTTAACGTGTATTACGAGCCACTAACAAATATCCATGCCACTGCCAGGATTCGAACCTGAAGCCTGTGATACAAAAGGTCAGAGTGCTAGCCAATTGGCCATCAAACTGTCCATCATGGATGTTAGTAGTGGTTCAGAATCTACTTCAAACCGTAGATCCCATTCTAATATGACTGTAGAGCGTTGGACATAGGGTTGATGACCCTACCCAGTAAAAAGAAAACATTTCCTGTCTCAAAATCTGCCACTAACCAGACGGTCTTGACCCACCATGGGGTTATTGCGCCATTGAAGAAGAAGATTTTTAATAATTAAAAGAATCAAAATAAATTAATTTAAACAGTAATTGCCCTTATAACATTTTATTTGTTTCCTTAAGTTTACAGCATTAAAAATATAAAATTATAATTGCTTAAAGAAACTTAATTTTTAACTTATCATAAAAGACAAATTGAAGTTATTATAATTTTTTCAATAATTAATCATAATTTAATTAAAGATTTCAGTAATCGCAATTAATGTGATTTTATGTATGTTATCCTCAGTCTGTATTCGTAAAAACTGTTAACAGTCGTTTCGTTTAAGATAAATTTATGTATAAGATAAATAAACCTGCCTTGAAAAATTACTTCTTTGAGCCACGAAGGTTAGAGAGAGAGAGGTTAAATGACTACGAACTTGACTCTTGTTGCTGCTGTGTGCCTATCTCTTTTTCAAAGTTAACTTTCTCAGACAAGAAGCAATCCTTTAATTATGTTGTTATTGCATTCGCATTATTCGCAAATTTTCGCTACTAACTTTCTTTTAGAGATGATGCATTTCCTAACCGCTGATCTCATCTCGCCCATGAACCCTTGGAGGAGAAGAATTTTCTAATTCCACAGAGAGGAAAAATAAATAAAAAAAAAAAAAAAAAAAATTCTGCTTTTGAGTTATAAACAACTCAGTCGTCTTCCTGTCTGGATATCGTTGAAAACTTGTTCGCAACAAATCCAGCATTGATACTTCTTCTTTTTTTCTTTTTTCTTTATATACCTTACTTCTTCTCTCTTTTACACTGACGACGTCCCACCATTTAGGAAATATTTATTATTCATCATATCCATTGATACTTCAGCATTCAAAATATATTTCCCCTTGATAATAATATTCGATGATGCGATCATCAAATATTACCTTTGCCACAGCGATGCATTGAAAAAAAAAAAAAATCGACACTAACTGAACAGTGTAAACAACCCTAAAGGGTGATCACATACTACACGATAATAACAAAGCAAAATTAATCTCTCGCAAACATTCCCGGTTTTCCCCTATGCCCTTTAGTTGTCCGCCCACGCAAATAGGAAAGAACCCCTGTTACGCAGTCATCGGATGATGCTTCATCGCCCTATGAGGAAGATGGCAAAACACTTGATGAAGAACGTTGGCACTTCTTCCATTTTTTATTTCTATACCCTTTTATTTCTATACCTTTTTTTTTACTATACCCTTCAAACACTGACGATGTCCAATCATTTAGAAACTATTCATTAATCATCATATCCATTGATACTTCAGCATTCAAAATATACTTCCCCTTGATGATATGTGATCATCAAATAGTACCTTTTTGCCGTAGCCGTGCATAAAAAAAAGAAAGAAAATTGACAATAACTGAACAGTGTACACAACCGTAAAGGGTGATGGAGAACGTTGATACTTCTTCAGCATTGATACTCCTTTCTTTTTTTTTATTTCTATACCTTTTTTTTTTAATATACTCGTCAAACACTGACGACGTCCCACCATCTAGAAACTGTTTATTATTCATCATACCCGATCGATACTTCAACGTTCAAAATATACTTCCCCATCAAATAGTACAATATGTTTGTAGTGGTTCAGAATCCACTTTAAACCGTAGGTCCCAGTCTATTTAGTCATCGTGTGCACAAGATGACCGTAGAGCGACAAAACAAAACAAACCTAACCAAACCCCTTGATGATGTGATCATCAATTATTACCTTTGCCCTAGCAATGCATTGAAACAAAAATCGACAATAACTGAACAGTGTAAACAACCCTAAAGGGTGATCACATACTACATGATAATAACAATGTGCTCTACAGAGTGTCAACATGTTACCTTGGCCTACTAGATCACAGATCTGTTTCTATTTGAGCAGGTATGGGATATCATTGGACGATAGCTCCAGCATCATCCACAGCCAGTAAATGATCGTTTAATGTAATGACAGCAGGTAGCCAGTAATGTTTCGTTCCAGTAAATGACAAAACAAGTACAACAAGCATGGAACTCCATACCACAAAATTACATTCGGCTCCTTTATAACACAATGCATGCACGTTTTCAGGCTTGCATTCCAAATTTTGGAGGTTACACCGGCTATTAATGAAGCAGCATTTTTCATTTGAAATGCATTTTCTTGATCTTAAATTAACCTGTGATCTTTAAAATTTAATTAAATAAACATGTTAACTAGACAAATGCATTGTTCGAATTTCATTACTCTACAATAGTTTTTTTCTTGGCGTTGGGATTTTTTTTCCGTCGGAGTATCTCCCCTTGATGATGTGATCATCAAATATTACCTTTGCCACAGCTATGCATTAAATAAGAAAAAAAAAGAATTCGACACTAACTGAAAAGTGTAAGCAACTGTAAAGGGTGATCACATACACGATAATAACAAAGCAAAATTAATCTCTCGCAAACATTCCCGGTTTTCCCCTCTGCTCTTTAGTTTTCCACCCACGCAAATAGGAAAGAACCCCTGTTACGGAGTCATCGGATGATGCTTCATCGCCCTATGAGGAGGATGGTAAAGCACTTCATGAAAAACGTTGAGACTTCTTCAGCACTGATACTTCGTCCTTTTTTTTTATTTTACCTTAATTCTATACCTTTTTTACTTCAGCATTCAAAATATATTTCCCCTTGATGATATGCGAATCATCAAATATTACCTTTGCCATAGCTATGCATAAAAAAATCGACAGTAACTGAACAGTGTAAACAACCGTAAAGGGTGATCACATACTACACGATAATAACAAAACAAAATTAATCTCTCGCAAATATTCCCAGTTTTCCCCTATGCCCTTTAGTAGCTAGTTGTCCGCCCACGCCAAATAGGAAAGAACCCCTGTTACGCAGCCATCGGATGATGCTTCATCGCCCTATGAGGAAGATGGAAAGGCACTTGATGGAGAACATTGATACTTCTTCAGCACTGATACTTCTTACTTTTTTTTTTATTTCTATACCTTATTTCTATACTTTTTTTCAATTCCTATTATTAGGTCACACTCTCCTTATATATATCTTGTTCAAATTTTCAACCGTTGATAATTCTCCTTTTTATTCATCCACTCAAGTTCAAATGCATTTTTGGAACTTGTAGTGGATGACACTGGATGTTAATACAGTTTTTCCAAATATTAATTCATTAATTTTATTTTTTTTTAGATTTAAGTTGCATGCATCTACCAATAGAAGGCGCCAGATGTAAGAGGAAAATTTCAACTTTATTTGTAAAAGACTTTTCGGCAATATAGTGAAAAAAAGTAGGAATTGACATTAAAAAAAATTTTTTATATTATTTGTTTACTTTTGCATTCAAAATATATTTCCCTTGATGATGTGATCATCAAATATTACCTTTGCCATAGCTATGTGTAATACTTTAACATAGCTATGGCAAAACTAATAACTGAACAGTGTAAACAACCGTAAAGGGTGATCACATGCATGATAAAATTAAACTCTTACAAATATTCTCGGTTTTCCCCTATGCCCTTTAGTTGTCCGCCCACGCAAATAGGAAAGAACCCCTGTTACGCAGCCATCGGCTGATGCTTCATCGCCCTATGAGGAAGACGGCAAAAGCACTCGATGGAAGAACGTTGGCAAACAGCTGCCATCACTCGTGAGGACATGAATCCTTATGAGTTCGTCAAACATCCACCGACCTGCCATAGGTGTTTGACGAACTTCAGGAGATTTGCATCTTTATACTTAAGAGATCAGCTACCTTGTTTTAACATAACGGCGACCAATGGGGTTCTTGAGGACTTCATTTATGACAGGCAGTTATTATTTTTTTCATTTCCTGTAGAATTGGCTGTCATCTCTATGCAAAGTATCTTGTAAGATGAAGAAACTGAGTAAGAAAAACGAAACATTTGACCTGCTTGGAGCCGTAACTTGTACTCAGTGGTCAAATTATTATTATTAGATATACTTTTATGTTATTTCTCATGGAAAATGTTACAATTGTTTCATTTTTATTTTATAAAAGGATTTTGTGGCGAGAAATTATCATTTTAACTTTTAAGATAATTTCTTGTCTTTGTCGAAAAATTGCAGATTATTGAAGAATATATTTAATAATGAGTTTAAAAAAATTAAAGCTTTGATATTTTTTTGCATATTTGGTTAATCAGAAATAATGTTTTTTTTAATTATAATTATGAGATTTTCATAAAACAAAAATATGCTGCATTGGCTATTTAAAAAAAAATAATATTACTTAAATAAATTTTGAAAATAAGTAAATTGTTTTGATAATTTTCCAAAAGAAAAAAAACAAAAAAACACCAAAAATTTAAATTTCATTATTGTTGTTGTTGTTTCTTATCCCACTTGGTAGACATCTAGACCAATCCCACGAATCGGTATGGAATCATGGTTGAAGGGAAAGAGGGCATCTTCTGTTGCGATTGAGCATCAGTAGGTGGAAGTCTGATGAGATCGGGATCTACGGTTAAAAGTGGATTCCGCCGGGACTCGAACCCTGTGGCACTGATCGCCAGAGCGCTAGACAATCGGCTATTCAGGCCCAAGTTTCATTATTATTCATCTAACATAGAAATTTTCACTATTTTTCCCCTTTCCTTTAGTATCGGTGGATCTCGTATTGTGCTTATGACATGAATAAGTACATTTGAGGCTGATGAGGGAGGGTTTTGATAAGTAACTACACTCTTATTTTTGCCATATGAGAGAAATCTTATTCATTCATTATCGAATTCATTGGCTGTCGCCTCTATGCAAAGTATCTTGTAAGATGAAGAAACTGAGTAAGAAAAACGAAACTTTTGACCTTCTTCAGCCCGTAACTTGTACACGGTGGTCAAATTATTATTAGATACACTTGTATGTCGTTTCTTATGGAAAATGTTACAGTTGTTTCATTTTAATTTTATAAAAGGACTATCATTAAAGAAATTATCATTTTAACTTTTAAGCTAGTTTATCGTCTTGCTGATTTTGAAGAAAATACTTAAAGCTGTGTTTAAAAAAAGAATCAAAGCGTTGATACTTTTCTACATATCGGTTAATCAAAAATAGAAATATTTTTAAATATAATTATGAGATTTTCATAAAAGAATAATATGATGCTCGTTCAAGAAAAAATAATGATACTTAAATAGATTTTGAAAATTTTAGCAAACTGTTTTGCTAATTTTCCAAATAAAAAAAATATCAGGTAACATTATTATTCATCTAACATTGAAATTTTCACTATTCTTTTTCCTTTCCTTTAGTGGTTCGTATCTTGGCGGTGACATGGGTGTTTATTAGTGGTTTGGAATCCACGTTAAACTGTAGGTCCCGGTCTAATTAGCTTAAAGTGTGCAAAAAATGACAGTAGAGCGACAAATCAAACCAAACCTTTCCTTTAGAATCTGTAGACCTCGTAATTTACTTATGACATGAATAAGTACATCGGTGGCTGATGAGGAAGGATATTAATAAGTAACAACACCGACAATTCTGTCACATACGGGAGAAATCGTGGAAAAACTTTCAGCAGATAAGCAAGCTGTCGATGGGAGATGCTTTACAAAGTTTTTTTTCACATTTGTCATGGAACGTCCTTAATTGTAAAAATATTGACTGCAATGGACGCCGCAAATACTATACATTGCAACCTGCTCTCCTGCTATACAACTTGCAACTGGGCCAAAAGTTGGCCTTTTAGATACTCAAAAGTTGGCCTTTTAGATACTCAATTATCTAGTGCTCTGGCGCTCGATACCACAGGTTTCGGATTAGAGTCCTGGCTATGCTGGGGATATTTGTAGTGATTTGGAATCCACTTTAAGCCTTAGGTCCCGGTCTAATAAGACTGCAGAGCGTTGGGCTAGGGCTGGTTTGTCGCTCTACGGTCATTTTGTTCACACTTCGGGATAATTAGACCGGGACCTACAGTTTAAAGTGGATTCCGAACCACTCACAAACATCCATGCCATTCGCCAGGATTCTAACCTGAAGCCTATGGTACCAAAGGCCCGAGAGCTAGTCAATTGGTCACCTAACACCGTAAAAAGAAAGCATCTCCTGTCTCGAAATCTGCCAGTAGACAGACGGCCTTGCGCCAGTGAAGAAGAAAAAGGTACTCAATTATAATATGAAAAATAGATAAGAATTTTTGCAGATTCTTCCGTTGAGTACTATAAAAATTAATAAATGAAACAATCCCTACCCAAGTTGCTCCTGTCCAGCTTGATACTAATAAACATTAAAATTATTCAATCATCCTTCAATTAATCATTTAAGTTATTAAGATTTCATTAATAATAAATGGTTAGCGTCATAGTAAAAGATTTAAAAATCAATACTTTCAGATTAAACTTAATGATCCGATATCAATTAATTAACAAGCTTTAAATTAATCAAGCTGATGAAATACGATTAAACTAACGTTCTTCCAATACTAATCAATTAATTTTGATTGAATTGAACGAGTCTATCAAATAAGATTGGAATAGAATTTATAAACCAACGCGATCAGATAATGATAGTTAATCAGATAAGGCGGATCAAATCGATCAACATCAATTAAAATATAAATTAGTTACCTTATTTAATGTAACAGCAATGAACGATGCAATTCGAGTTAATTTATTACAGGAAAATTTTAATTTAATCAGAGATAATTAAATGATTTTCAATCAAATAGATTAATATAAAAAAAAATGAATTACATTTTACCTTTTTATTGTTTCATAGTATAAAAACTACACACTTCTTAACTTTGCTAATTTTAAGAAGATATTAAATTAAAGAGGAATTCATTGAACCGGAAAACTCATTGCGCAAAGATATCGAACGTTTTCCAAACTGATTATTTTAAACAGGAGTCAAATGAAGAAAAGTATCTGAGTTTAAAATAAATGAAAAAAACAAAAACAAAAAAAAAACATTGATATCAATAAATTAAGAGTTTTTTTTGTTAATTTTATTTTATTGATCATACCTTTCTTTGGTGTTTAATATATTGGATTGTGGGACTGAACGGCCGAGTGACTAGTGCTCTGACGCTCAGTACCACAGGTTTTGGGATCGAGTTCTGGCGATGACATGGATATTTGTAGTGGTTCGGGATCCACTTTAAACCGTAGGTCCCGGTCTAACATGATCGTAGGCGTAACTGGAACTTCGCTAGGAGTAAAGCGATTTCTGACGTTTCGGTGTGAACGGTCCGAAAAAAGTCCATTCCCAGAGAGGCCATGGATGTTTGTAGTGGTTCGGAATCCATTTTAAACCATAGGTCCCTGTCTAAAAAATGACCGTAGAGCTTTGCGGGGGTATTGTTACTCCGCGTCCGTAGCTTATCTTCAAGCTACTTGCACCCCCTGAGTAGTGCAAAGTGAGTAACGTAGGTGCAGTGCCGTAAGGCATCAAAGACAACTGTCTAAGGGTTTGCCAGCTGCATTAGAAAATATATATATATTGGATTGTTGGTATTTACTTATGGGTATGAGTTGAAATATAAAAAAAAAAAAAAAAATATATTTATAAAAATTAGTTTATTTAAGATGCCTCATTGCCAGACAGGTTGCTGGATGCCTGGAGGATGGGTGGGGAAGTTTTTCGCGTTTTCTCCTATAAACACGTATATATGCGGCAATTAGTTTGGGTCCTAAAGGTCTTTCAAGAAGACAATAATCTCTCATTATATCTCAGTGGACCTTTTGTGGCATACTTAACCAATAACCGTAACAGATGCCTATCGAAGTATAAGAATAATTTTTTTTTTCATTTTAATCATGATTACTTACCACCTACGTAAGAATTTTTTTTTTATGTTGCTATTGCACAGCATGCAAAGATACAAATTTTAAAGAAATAAATAAATCCTAAGATTAATTACAAGAGATAGAGTACAATAATTTAGCTTATCAATCAAAAAAAATTTTTTTTAATAAAGATTTCGCTTTTAAATAAGAAAGATAAGAATTTCTGATTTATTACATTAATGATACAAGAGAAATTGACGAAAATCTTACAAAAACAAAATTTTCTTTAATTAAATATATGTAATGAATATTATATTAAATAGATGTAAATTATTACAGAATAAAGATGATACAAAAAATAAAAATCACATCAATGGATAAATGTATATATATATATATATATATATGGTGGGCTAAGGCAGTCTGCCTGCTGGCAGATTACGAGACGAGAGATGTTTTTCTGTTTACAGGGTAGAGTTGTCAGCCTTAAACCCAACGCTCTACTGGCCATATTAGATCGGGACCTACCGTTTAAAGTGAATTTTGAATCACTACAAACATCCATGGCGCTGTCAGAACTCGAACCCGAAACCTGTGGCTCCGAACGCCAGAGATATTAATACATACACACACGCACATATATATATATATTACATTAATAAAAAAAAAGACCTTTTAAAATCTTAAAAAAGGGAAAATGTTTGATGGAATGGTTTTTTTTCCGCGAAAGTTTTAAAAGACAAATTTTGTTTTTAAATGTATCATATGAGAGATTCAATTCATATCAATTATATTTATATATAACGAGATGACTACATTGTAATGTTTGAAAAGGAAAAAAACATGCGTAATCCAGTGAGTGAGCAGAATTATTCATTATTTGATGAAAATCCATTTGTTTTTTTCAGAACTCATTCAACCTGAATTAGATCAAATTACCTGATGCCCACTTTTCCTATTAGTTCTTTTTCTTTTCGAATCGCAAATCAAAAGAGTTTCCAACAATGAATCGAATGACACTGACACGTGCCATTCATCATTTTTGATGGGTGGCTGTGATAATTTGAAAAGGAGTTATCACTGTCTCTAGCGCTTTCCTTTCCTGAAACTTTCGCTTGCTGCTGTCTATTCAATGAGATTATCTAGGAAATGAATCGTGTTGTCATGTTTGGGGTAGTTCATTGTATTCTGGGGAAGGTCTTTATTTCTTTAATCCATTGGAATATAATTTTGTTTCTTATTTATTTAATGAACTACCCAAAAAGTGATTTATTAATTAATAATATTATTTTGAAACATCTTCTACCAAAAACATATACGAGTAAAATGTGAAAAAAAAAAAAAAAAAAAAGATATTGTTAATAGTTTTTTTTCAAATTTCTTTTACGAATTATTAAAGAAAAATATCACTACCAACATCATGTTTTACTTTTGTTCTCACCTCACCCCCTTAACTATGGGGGTTAAAAAAAGTGATGGTAGAACATCAGTGGGCCTTATTATTTTAGAAGTAAAGCTATTCTACGTCAACTATTCAGCTATTCTACATCAATATGTCTGATCAGCTATCACATGGAATATGTGCGAAGCATCCAAGTCAAATGGATTCTAACACAGCGGTGTAACAGAGGAGAAAGGCAATTTTGGAATAATTTCAAATAATAAATAATTTAGAGATTTCAAATAATATTTAAAGTTTTTGATAATAGTACGATTTCAGATAATAATTAATTTTATTAAATTACGTTTTAATTTTTATTACAATTTTTCTGCATTTGATGGAATTTTTTTTCATATACAGCTCAAAAAAAAAAAAAAAAAAAAAAAAACTCGCACAAAAAAGGCCTTATAAAAGCAGATTTGAATGTGTAATTATAATAATGGAAGATCTCTAGATTGATTATTATTGACGATTCCTGTGATCCTTGGATTTCTAAGAAAATCTAAATATATATAGAAGAAATAAGTCAATGTTTTAATGGAATTCTAATGGATTCCTCTTGGATAATTGGGATGGATTCCTCAGATAATGAAATATTAGGATATTATCAAAATTTTAAACATCAAAAAATTTTAAAATGGAATTGTAAGTAAGTGACATCAACTTTTAGCTTTTTTTTATATTTAATTTGTTTTATTTAAATTTATAAAAGAATGTTTTAATTCAATTAAATATGGATTCATAATTGATACATGCAACGCGTTCATTTTATCGTTTCTAAAATATTTCAATAATTTTTAATAAAAATCTATTTATTCTGAATGACAATAATTTTTTATATTAATGCATGAGTTCAATATTATTGGGAAAAAATGCCTCTTTCTGAGTAGTATTAAAATTTTGATTAAAATAACTTAATTATTTTCAATAAATATATTTAAATCAAAAATTTTCATTGAAACAGAACAAAAAAATTCATTCCAAAAGTTATCGTGGAAATGACACCATGCTTTTTATATTCTAATAATCAGGATCTGATTTATTTCCATTTTTACTATTCCTTCATAATCGAGTTCTAGAACGTTTTATTTTCCAACTTTTTTTTTTTTTTTCGGGAAGCAGAAAAGAGAAGAAATTATGAGTTAATACGAAGCGTAGAGTGGCTTTGTAAGAGATAAGATTCCTCCTGTTTATGTTCAAGGTTATTTGCAACCTGCAAAGTATTTGTGACTTAAAGAGACAGTCATATAATATTTTGTCAACATCACGTAGACAAAGCGTTTTCATATCCTAAACTACACGTGTTAATGTTCTAGGATTCTTTTTTCTGTTCTTCTTCAAAAAAGAAAGTTTGGAATGCATCCTGATTGGGTTCTGTGTGTAATTTCAAAGCTATTATTACTTCAAATTTGAACCCAGAATTGCTTTAAAATAAATCAAAATCTCAGCTGAATGTTTATGTATTTTTGTAATTGCGAAATAATGAGCGAAATGTTTCGGAAGTTTTTCTTTAAATATCCTTTGTAAAAAAAAGCAACTTTAAAATTGTCTTTGACATTGTATGTAACATTGAAATTGTCTTTGGAATTGTATATAACTTTGAAATTATTTTTGATATTGTATGCAACTTTCAAAATTGTCTTTGACATTGTATCATTGTATCTGAAGTACAGTATCAGAATACAATACACGAAAATATATACAATAAAAGTCTGCATTTAGAAAATTAGAATTATGAAATTTTCTTAAACAACGATTTGTAGCATAAGCAACTTGAATCGTGGCTCAGTGGGAAAGTGCGCCGCTGGTAAGCATTAGGACTGAGGTTCAATCCTCTGGCGGCATTGTTGTAGACACTGTTTCAAAAATGAGGAGATTCAATGCCGTTTGCGATGTTAAACATTTTGCCTCATTTATCAAACTACCTGGTGGGAGTATTCTATAGCTGTCTGATACCCAATTGGCTAGCGCTCTGGCCTTTGGTGCCACGAGCTTCAAATTCAAATCCTGTCGGTGGCATGGATGTGTGTTAGTGGTTCGGAATCCGCGTTAAATTGTAGGTCCCGGTCTAATTTGCCGAAAGTGTGAAAAAAATGACCGTAGAGCCACAAACCAAACTTGACATTGTATACAACTTTGAAATTATTTGAAATATAGAAAATTTTTATTAAGTTTTAAACTTGTTTTCAATTCATTCAAATGTGACCTTATTCTACAAGAAAAAAATATAACGTTTTCTTTCATAAAAGTTAATTTAAAATTTCATGTTACTCCTTCAAAATATTTATAAACATATAGATGTTAAAGTTTTAAAATAAAACTGCATCGTTATTGTGGATTTTATGAATGGATAGTATTTTACTCATTAATTGTTGGAAATTTAAAAAAACGCAATTTCAGTGAAAATATTTTAAAAGTAGTTATAAAATTAATTCTTAGAATAGAAATATTTATCAATGTCTATAATGGAAATTCATTATTCGAAGTTCATCTTTATGAAACATTTATGAAAAAAAAAATTAAAAAATGGAAGTTATTATTAATTAGTGATCTAGTTAATCCCAATATAAATAAAGGTAATTATTTTTATAAAGAATTTGTATTATGTAAGCTTAAAATTTATTACTCTTATCTCATCACCACGTTAGCAATTAAAGATTCAGTTTATCTTCAGTTGCTACAGTGCTTTTTTTAACATCTGTTCTTATAAAATATTTATAAAAGAAATTTACTCTTTTTAAAAAACATTCTTATTCTTATTAAATATTTATTTAAAACATTGAAATCTGAAAGCTGTTATTAATTAATGATCTACTTATTGCCAATATAAATAAAGACAAATATTTTTTATAAAGATTTGTATTATACAAGCTTAAACTTTATTACTATCATCTCAACTTACATTAGCAGTTAAAGATTCATTTAATCTTCAGTTGCTATAGTACTCTTTTTAATATTAAGTATTTATAAAAAAAATTAAGTACTTATAAAAAGTTATTATTCTTATTAAAAAATTTTTTTATTAAAAATTATTATTATTATTATTATTAAATATTTATAAAACAAATTCAAAACAAGAAACTATTATTAATCGTTGATCTACTTATTGCCAATATAAATAAAAGTAAATATTTTGATAAAGAATCTGTATTATGCAAGAAAAGCTTAAAATTTATTACTCTGATCTCACATTATATTTTACCTTATTTATTAATATGATCTCATCACCACGTTAGCAATTAAAGATTCAGTTAATCTTCAATTGCTACAGTACTCTTTTTTAAACATGTGTTCCGAAGAGTGCCCACAACTTGGAAGTCAATCGAATGTTAAAAATCACACCAGCATATCATTCATTGCGGGGTCATTAACAGTCTGATGATAGTTGGGTGTGCCCAACCTTTTCGCTTGGAAAAGACTTCCGAAATTCATCACTTTCCCCAGACAAAATATATGTCAGTGTGCTCGAAAGTAATGGTCCACCTCTTCACTTCCGATCTCTCACTCGAATGCGCGCAATTGGGCACCAAAGTGTGTCTGTGTCTTGCCCACGTCCCATTGAGAACTTTTTCACCTTGTATGGGTCTGTCTTGGACCGAACCGAAAGTTATTCACCCCTACTCGTTGACACATAATTTTAATGTTGTGAAGGCGAACTCCACCTACCAATGTCACTATATCTTTCACACTCAACAGACTGGACAGTTTGTGTGCAAGTGAAGATGTCTGTGCAAAAAAAAGGATTAAGTTTACGAAAGGTCTCGATTCTTTCGAATGATACATTCTTTCAGGGTAGGCGTTTTTTTATTGATAATTGTGGCTTTAAACGATCAACCAACTACTTCTTTTTTTAAAAAACACCAACCAACTTTCTTTTTTTAAAAGAAAGTAAAACTTGGAAACGAGTTGGTGAAAGTGTTCCGTCTCAACGTGGTGAGAATAAGGAATGGCAGAAAAAGACTTATTCCAGTTCTTCGAGGTCGTTTCTTCTGATCAGTATCATTGTCAAGGCCTTGATGCATAATGCATTATTTATTGGCCGTGATAAAAGGGAGCTATTGTTAACATGTACGGATACGTGCTCCAGGAAAAATGTCTGCTAACCGATGAGCAGTATTTATGCGATTTGATGATTTTAATAGATAAATAAATTTTCAGAAAGAAATATGTAGAGTGGTTATAAAGATGTAGTTCTAAAAAAAAAATTAAAGAGAAAGGAATATGAAAACGATCTGTGATAATCTTTTTTATTAGGCTATAATTTGAAGTAACTTGATTTTGAATAGTTACTTCAGCAAAAACATTGTTTTGATTTTTTTTTGCTTTTAAATCTTTTCTTTTTTTCAATTATTTATTGTAGTCAGAAAATTTAAGTATTACTGCAATGAATAATAAATTTTTTTTTGTAATTTTTCTCTACTAGTCCATTTGTAAACTAATATGATTAAGTTGTTAATGCGACTCATTATGACAATTTGCTTAATAAAATGATTGGCCGGAGATGTATCAAATGTTATCCTGCATTGATAAACTTGTTTATTAATGCAGGATAACATGATTGAACATTAGTAAAATAAATTAATAAATTTGTTTATTTATACATTTTGCTAATGTTCAATCTAACGGTTTGATTAAATAAATAATGCATCAAATTTTTAAATTTTTTGTTAAGATATCGCTCATAAGATTCTTTAGTTTTATCATTTAATAGAGAATTACATAAGTTTGTTTTATAATATATTTTCTTATCAGTTCAGGAAAACTATGGAAAATTTTATCTTCCCAATTTTGTGATTAACATTTTTATCTCATGAATATATAAATATGTTTATGTATTAAATTATACCTTTATATAAATGATCAGAAATATTGTAAAGATCTGTATATAAACCTGTAACTGATAAGCTTAGCATAGCATTTTGTAAACTATTGTAATAGCAAACATTAATTTATGATTTAACTTGATTTTTTGCTCTACGGTAATTTTTTTTTTTGCACACTTTAGGCTAATTAGACCAAAACCAGTTTAGCATGGTTTCCGAACCACTAACAATCATCCATGCCACCACCAGGATTCAGACCACAAGCCATGTGGTTTGGTTCGGTTTGTCGCTCTACTGTCATTTTGTGCACACGAGAGCTAATTAGACCGAGGCCGGTTTAATGAGTATTTCGAACCACTAACAAACATCCATACCACCACAGACAGGACTACAGAATTCAAACTGAAGCCTGTAGTGCCAATGGCCAGAGCGTTAGTCAACTGACCATCAGGCCTCTATTAATTTTAAAAATGCATTATTTAGAAACCATTATTGATAAAACAATAAAAGAATATAATTTTTCTTTTAAAATATAAATGACTAAGTATTTTCCTAAATAATTTGGATCTACTGGGGGAATCAAAATTTAATTAATAGCTACCCATTCCTTTAACTAATTCAAAACAAGGAAACTTTCCCTTGTTTACGTACAATTTTTAAACGAACTTGTATTCACCTTAAATATAATTAAGATCAATAGAGCCCGACGAATACAACCACAAAAATATACCAAAATTCGAAGAATTAAGTAAACGAATTTGCCATTATGAGGCCACATTAATGAATCGGCGTTCTTTGAAAACGCAATTTCGGTAACTACTGAACCATCGTGATTTAAGTTAATATAACCACAAAAGGTCAATTCTTTTAAAAACGCCAGAGTTCCCCGACACCGGGTGCTTGTGACCTCTTGATCCCAAGACACCCTTGAACAACAACAGCTAAAAAAAGAAGCGATTCGTAGGCAACTCAGCGAGTCCACTTTATTGTGACCGGTGGGCGTGCTGTTTCGCTCATCGCAGATTAAGACCCAAGTATGGACGAGATAGCATCGGTGACTTATCTCCCTGGAACAAATGGCATTCAGAGCCCAAGATGCACAGTTCCCACTTTTGCACCTAACCCTAAGTCTGGCGATATTTAATGAAGTTCATCAAGGGTCAGTTGCGGCAACAACTGTCACCATCCGCTTCAAAATGGATGACGCGTGTCATTCTGCTTTTGCAAGATGGAAGTGTCATTGTATGGTCGTCACCCCTGTCCAGGAAGGTGGGAGGAAGTTTGGATTTGCGACATTGTTACTTTATATATATATATATAAACGGGTGGGTTTTCACTGTCCCTAGGGTATTGATTCGGTCACTCCTAGATAGCAAGGGACAACTATGTTGTTGTTACTTTTGCAATCTTTTTCTCATAAGCAGTTAAAATATTTATTAAAAAGTTTGTGATTGTTTATGAAAAAAAGACGTGGTTTGTACTTCATAAAAAAAAAAAAAAAAAATAAAAATACATAATAAAAAAAGATATACATACTCTGTGCAAATGAAAACAAAAGTCTGGAATTGCTTACCACTTATCAATTGATTCAAAGAAATCTCAAATTCCTTACTAATTATTGTTACAGTGACTGCATATTGTATTTTGAAAATGTACTAATGACAATTTAATAAAAAAATGTCTAATTGTTTATTAAAGAAAGATGTTTATACTTTATAAAAAAATGCATAATAAAAAAAAGATAATCATAATTCGTACAAATGAAATCAAAACTCTTTTTAATTGCCAACCACTTAACAACTGAATCAAAGAAACTTAAAGTTGCATACTAATTATTTTTTTACAACGGCTGAATATTGTATTTTAATATACTAATGACACATAAATAAATTATAATGTTGAAATATTAGTGATGGCTCACACACATGCCGTATGATGCGCTGAAAATTTCCCAAGTTAAAATTTCTTATTATTAGTTTACCCATTTTATGATTTCCTAAAAACCTCTAAAAAGGTAAGTATTTTAATCCATTAGTTTAAAACTTAAGATTCAAAGGGAATTCTTGCAAGTTAATTGAAGTTTCGAAATAATACATGCATTATTTATTAAAAATATGAAATAGAAAATGGCAAATAGATATAAAGTAATGAAGTGATATTTTTATAATCAACTTAAAATGCGTAATGTAATATTTTGCAGAGATTTTTTTTTACATTAAATCAAATTAATACATTTTTATAAAATATTGTTTAAAAATCGAATGAAAGTGTAGTATGGCACCCAACGTTCCTAGGCTAGTTCAAATTTCTTTTTACATCGTGAGAAGATTACAAATTTCAATTATTTCAACAAGAACGCTGGATACTACATAATGACGCAATTCTTGTAAGAAGAATTAAGTTCAAATAACTAAAATTTATTTACGTAATGACATTTCAGACGATCACAGAAACACAACACACAATTCTAATATAATTTATAGCTCTTAACAACTTGCTGCAATACATGTCTAGACAAAATTCGTTATGACAGCAGCCTGACCACACTTTGCCTGCAGGAAGCCAAAGTTCAGACTTAAACTAAAACGATTCTCATGGGATGGAGAAATCACGCGAACTATTACATATAATATAAGTTTCATTGTTTTGCGGTGGAACGCAATTTAGGATGATTTGTGGCAGAGGTTTTTCACATAAGAAAACCGTGCGTTACAATAGAAAAATATGTAACATCTTACTGAATAACTTTTTGATATCAAGTATATATAAAATATCTATTTCCAGATATTTCTTATAATACGAGATTCAATAAATATCATAATACTTATATACATTCTTAATTGTCAAAATAATATCTTATCTGAAATAAAAAAAAAAAAAACAGAATTGTGCCTGCCAACAAGGCCATTTTTGGGTTAAAAATCCTTTTAAATCACACTTCATCAGCAGAAAAACTAAATTCTTGTTATATAAAACCCTTATTAGACCTATTTTGGTCTATCCCCTGAAACTTGGACTTCGAAAAGATCTGATGAGGCCCATTTGTGTATATTTGAAGTGGAAGATTTTAAGGGCTCTTCTTGGAGGTGTTATGGAAAGTGATTGTTGGAGAAGACGGTACAACGCAGAAATTTATACATGCTATAAAGAGCAAATTATTATAAAAATTATTAAGATCAAATTAAACTGGGCGGCTCATGTATTTAGAATGAATGATTTAAATCCTGTAAAAAGGCTCGTTTTGGCAAAGCCACAGGGAAAAAGAGAAAGAGGATGACCCAGGTTGCGATGGATAGACGCAGTTGAGAAGGAATTTGCTATACTAGGGGCTAAGAATTGGAGGACCATTATCCTCCAGAGGAATGTATGGAAATATCTTGAATGGAAAGCCTTGCCCACTCTGGGCTGTCGTGCTATGATGTCGTGATGAAGATTATACACATTCATTTTTACGAATGATTAAAACTTGAGTAATATTTTGCAACTATTGCAAATTAATATTTTTTATTAATATATTGCAATTATTATTTTTATTAAAGACTAGAGAGATGGAAGATTTAAAAAAATTTCGGGAATTTCCTCTACTATATTTTATTCATGAACCTAACATACACATTAGCATTCTTTTGTGTACAATAAAAAAATAATATCCGTGCAATTGAGCTTCAAACAGGATGAATATTAATTAAGTATTATTACAATTTTATTGCCCACTACGAACATATTTCCCTGCGCGAATACCCAACGGTTTTCAAGGATACTCCTCCAGTATCACGATACCTTTCACTCAGATCTGACAGGGCAATCCGTCAGCAACCAGCCTGTGTGAAGTCGCAAATCAAAAGAACATTCACCTTCTTCGTACCTCATATCCGAGACACTGAATCTTTCGCGGCAGACAACGAGATTCAGAATATAAGACATTCTATTTTATTATAAAATGGAATAAATTGCCACTTTTCCAGACTAGACGTGTTGAAAAGAACGAGCAATCAAATAACGAATGAATTCAAACACCTGGGCTGTGATGACAATGGATCTTCCACGAAATCTTCAGCAGAACGACTTAGAGTTTCAGCAAATTCTATAAGGGGTAAATAATGTACCAAATTTGTATTGAAAATGCATGTAGGTTGTTTAGGTAATAAACTCTTTTGATGAAAATAAAAATTTTCAATGGCATTTTGATAATGCGCTGTATTGATAATGAATGTCATTTTCTACTCTGTAAAATAGATAAATCAGGTTTTATGAGGCTTAATTTTGCGAGAGTTTATTTTTTCATTAATAAAGTAAGTTACGTGCGGAATTGTACATATTTTCGTAGCTAATTCAAGGATTTTTTTTTTAATTTAAAAAAATTAAAATTAAAGTTAAAAATTAAAATTTTTAATTTAAAAAATTGCTTTAAATAGTTTTTAATAAAATAGCTGTAACACCTTTAACTTTTTAATAATATAATATTTTAATGAAATTTTCATTTGATAAATTTCATAAATTGTTTCTATTTGATTAAAATATATAATTATATAATAATTTATAATTACGTAAATTAAATACATAATTAAAAGAAAAAAGAAAGCGTACATATTTAAAATGCATACATATTACATATTTTAAACTTAAAAATTCTTTTTTATATTACCGAAAATGCAAAAGAAAATCATTGTTTCTAATCAAGAAAATGTCCTTTTCTCAATATACTTTTATTTACAATATTTCCGCTTTAAAATTAAGATAATATAATAGATCCTAAATGAACTAAACTTGGGATTTATAATTCCATATTAAGTATCGGTAAAGAACCTGTCGATGATCAAGATGGAGAAAAATTAAAGATCATATTAATTTAATGATAGCTTGTAACCAACTAACATAAGGAAAAAAGAATATTTTTTTATAGAAAGTCCACCAAATTGCGGTGGTACAACTTACAGCATAGCGTATTTCTGTTGTGGTTCTTGATTAACTTTGAATTTGCTACATATTTAGTATAAGAAGTGTTATCATTTTAAAATGCCGTATCCAGTGTCATTTTCTTATGCCATCTCAGCAAGTAAGAAAATCTTTCGTTATATATAGTTGGATTTTCATGCATATGAAGATTTATGAATTAACCTTCATATACATGAAACCTATCCTTATGAATTAAAATTCTATTAATTTAAAGCGATTAAAATTTTTTTCAAATAGCGAAACACTAAAATAGAGAAACACTAGCTATAAATAGAGAAACACAACCTTTAAAATAGCTATAAATAGAGAAAAACATAACTTATAAATAACTTTTAAAATAACTGTAAATAGCCAAAAACATAGTTATAAATAACCAAAACATAGCTATAAATAGCTAAAAAAATAGTTATAAATTGCCAAAATATAGCTGTAAATAGCCAAAAACATTATAAATAACTATCAAAATAGCTATAAATAACCAAAAACATAACTGTAAATAACTGTTAAAATAGCTCTAAATAGTCAAAATCATAGCTGTAAGTAACTAAAATAGCTCTAAATAGCCAAAAACATAGCTATAAACAACTATTAAAATAGATTTAAATAGCCCTAAACGTGGTTGAGGAATGTTAGTAGTAAATTTCAATGAAACGATTTCATACATTAAAGGCATATTGATTCTGTGCATTATTTTCATGGCAGATTTTCCTTATTTTTGTATCGTGACACTGAGATTTTGGAAGACATTTTTTAAAGGTAGTGTTTAATATACTCTTACATCAGAATATTTGATAAGCAACGCTGTTTCTCAGAATATCAGAGATATCATATGCAGTTTTTTTTCTCTTATTGAAAGATTCCTCAGTTAATAACTCTCCAAATCATTTTAATTCAATTTGATAGAAAAAAAAATAATCATTGGATTTTCGTGTATATGAAGGTTTATAAATCCTTTAAAGTGAATTTTAAAATAGCTATAAATAGACAAAAAATGCATTAAAGGCATATTTATTCTGAGCATTATTTTCATAAACAGATTTTTCAAAGAATCCATTTTATTATCCATCTCAAATGCAAGAAAATCTTTATTTATATAAGTTTACATATACAAATATCAGTATCATAATAAATATCAGTATCTATATATATAAATATAATTCCTTAGTTAATAATTCTCCAAAAAATTATTAACTAAGGAATCTTTCTTAAGAATCTTAAGAAATCTTTTAATACAGATTTTTATAAATTTTTATTGTAATATTTTTGACATTTTGGAATACATTTTTAATCTAGTGATTATAATAATCTTACATCAGAATAGTTGAAAAGCAACGTTGTTTCTCAAAATACACTGTCAGTGACGTCATATGCATTTTTCTCTATCTTTTTGAAATATTCCTTAGTTAATAATTCCCAAAAAATTTTAATTCAATTTGATAGAAAAAATAGTAACTGGATTTTTTGTGTATATGAAGGTTTGTAAATCGTTTAAGCTTTAATAGTGAACAGCTTTTCAAAGTCCAAACATGTAAGAAATTTTTCAAAGTATCATAATAAAATCCATTTTACTATCCATCTCAACATGTAAGGAAAAAACTCTTTTTCTTTATATTTTTGACATTTTGGAATACATTTTTAATCTAGTGATTATAATAATCTTACATCAGAATATAAAAAATCGGTGACGTCATATGCAATCTTTTTAAATAGTTTAACAAAAAATTTTAATTCAATTTGATAGAAAAAATAGTCTCTGGATTTTTGTGTATATATATATATAAATATGAACAGCTTTTCGTAAACAGATTTTTCAAAGAATCCATTTTACTATCCATCTCAACATGTAAGAAACTCTTTCTTTATATTAGTCTATATATATAAATATCGGTATCATAATAAATATTACTATATATAAATATCTATATATATATCAGTATCATCACTCCAAAATATCAGTGATTTTTTTTTTTTTGCCTTATTGAAAGATTCCTTAGTTAATAATTATCCAAAAAATTATTAACTAAGGAATCTTTCTTAAGAAACTTAAAAAAAAATTTTATACAGATTTTTCTTATGAATTTTTACTGTGACATTTTCGACGTTTTTGGAGGACAGCTTTTTAGGTAGTGATTAATATAATCATACATCAGAATATTTGAAAAGCAATGTTATTTCTCAGAATAAAACATCAGGGATATTATACGCAGTTATTTTCTCTAGTTGAAAGATTCCTTAGTTAATAATTATCCAAAAAGTTTTAATTCAATTTGATGGAAAAAAATAACTGAACGGACTCTTGTGTCAGTTACCTCGGAAAACAATATCTTTAAAAACTGCCACGCTTTCAAATTCTTTTCAATCGCAAAAAAAAATATATATGTATTTTAAATTTCTTGGGAAAAAAACGTACAAAGCCATATTCTAATGACGGATTCTCAGATTGAAAACAAAGATATTTTGCATCAAAAGAACTCGCATAAAGTAGCAAATCGCACGCATGGCAATTTTGAAATTTGTGCTTGAGAGATTCTTGCAATTTTTTTTTTTCTTTTTTCATCTTTAAAAGTAAAATTTATATTCCTTGTATTCCTGAAGTTAAAAGAAACTTACTGGGAATTTAACCTCGGGTTTTCTCTAACTGAAGAAAAAAAAATAATAATTATGTGCAGCTGAAAGATAAGAGGTGGTTGTTAGAAGGACTTGTGATAATGTTACGGAAAAAAATTGCTTTTTCGCTGTTTGAATTACTTAACTCAAACCGAGCCGTCAAAAAAATTTTTTTAATTTGAATGTAAATTTAATTTTGAGTGTTAAGTATAAATGTTTTAATTTTGTGTTTTTAAACAATAGAATTAATCTCAAAACTCAGCATTGAGTTTTAAGAATTCTAAAGTAGAATTCTTAAAAAAAATAATAAAATTTATAAAAGGTGAATTCTATTGTTTCAATTGTATTTGATTCAATTCGTTGCAATTAGAATATAATTTTTGTAGAAAATAAAATAATACAGAGTAAGAAATTTGCATAAATCTTGTTTGTTTCTTATCCCACTTGGTAGACAGCAATATCTAGATGAAGTCCAAGAAACCATGTGGTCTCATGGAAGGAGGGGGAAGCTTCTGCTGTGAGAGATCACCCGTAGATAGAAGTCTGATTTGGCCCTGTGACGCTGACTTTTTTACGGCGTAGGGTTGTCAGGCCTACACTCTTAGATCTTATAGGATTAGACTATAGGACGATTTCTTAAAAATGAAAAATAAATATTTTATTTGGCTACATTTTATTCATCTTATGACATCAATTCAGTGGATTGATAACTTTGGTATAATTAGACCGGGATCTACAGTTTAAAGTGGATTCTAAACCACTCACAAACATCCATGATACCTCCAGGATTTGAGCCTGAAGCCTGTGGTACCAATGCCCAGAGCGCTAGCCAATTGGCCATCAGACAGAAGCAATTCAATGAAGCAAGAAAGAAAAGGAATGAATAAATAAGTTGTTTTCAAATGGTCAGAGATAATTCGCCACTAGAATAGCTCATATGTAACAGATTCCTCATTATCCAGGTATACCACGCTACAATGCACCCCTATTATATCCTATAGACGCTCTATAGTCTACGCTATATATATCTTAAAGTGGATTCCGAACCCTCCAAACATTCATTTCACTGCCGGGACTTAAACCTGAAACCCGTGGCACCGGGCGCCAGGGCACCAGAGTCCCTCGGCCATCGAGCCCTATATAAATCTTCATTTCTTCTAATGGAATATTCAGGAAATAAATTGAGTAAACTTCTTTATTGATTTTTTTAAGTGATTATTTTTAACAAGTAATATATAAAAAAAAATTTTTTTAAATCAATTCTTACTTTTTTTCCACTATATTGCAGAAATACCTTTATAAATAATTTTCATTCATTTTTTTAAGTTTATCCGGCGCCATCTATTGATAGATATATGCAACTTAAATGTAAAAAAAAAACTAAAATGAATTAATTAAATTTAATTACTGAATATAATATTTGAAAAAACTGTATTAACATCCAGTGTCATCCCATACAAGTTTAAAAAAAATGTATTTGAACTTGAGTGGTTGAATAAAAAGTATTTTATCAATGATTGAAAATTTGAACAAGATATATATAGGGAGAGTGTGAGTTAATAGAAGGAATTGAAAAATCAAGCATGACAAGCTTTGAATATTTCTCTATGGAAAATAACTATGAAAGCATTATATTATAATAATCATAATAAAATAATAGTAATAAGTATAATTAATAATCTTAATATAGTTAATTATTTAAAATAAATACTATTTAGAGTAAAATTAGAAAACATGCATGAGGGCAATAATATAAAAGATGTAATCAAAGCATTCATTTACAATTAAAATCAGGGGTTATCAAACTTCTTTGATAGTCGATTTCGTTAAGAGTTTCTTGACTCTCTAACTACCCCCTCTATCTTATTTTATTGTAAAAGAAAAAGAAGTGACAAGTAAAAAAGTCACTTTTCTGAGTGTTGATAATGTTCGTTTTATCATTAATTTCTTGGATGTACGAGTACGTAGAATATATTACATTTGACCAACGCTTAAAAAGTAACGCCAAAGGCATATTTGTTGTTGTTCTGTTCTTGCATTCTTGTTAGAAGGAATAACTGATTAGAAATAAAAATTTAATTAGTATAACAAAATATTATAATTTTCCACGTAAATGAAAATGAGATTTCTGCCATTTAATGACATTTTCTTTTTTGATAAGAATACTGAGATGGGAACTTTTAGGGGTAATTATTTAGCCTTAGCGTTTCGTATGAGGAAAAGCCGGAAAACTCCCAATCAGTCTTATTATGGCTGCAATGTGCTTTTACACCTGTTGTCACACTTTCTCTTGACTCCCCTGGTGTTTGAAAATGGTCGCTGGAACGAACACAGTCAATGGATTCAGATCAGAGACTTCTACATGCCAGTAGCGCATTTACTACTGGGTTACAAATTAGCATCGATTTACATTTTTCGTGAGTTTCTAACGACCCTCAATGGATCTTTAACGATGTTATATCGATGCCCAAACATCGGCCAATGGCTAAACAATGGCCAATCGATATAACGATGTTATTGGCCGTATTAGGCCAATTAGACGAATTGGCCATTTAGATGAATACTGAATTAAGTGTATTTTGGGAAAGAGTAAGACTATGAAAATTTTTAATTCAACATACTTTCAATTTGAAATTTATTTATTATTATTTGCTATAAGTTTGGAATCAATTAATTCCAAACTTCGGCCATAAATTCAGAATTGGCCACGCATGTTTGTAGTGGTTCGGAATCCACTTTAAACCGTAGTCCCGGTCTAATATGATCGTTGAGCGTTGTACTCACGTCCGTAGCATATATTCAAGATACATGTGCGCCCTGAGTAGGACTAAATGAGTAACAGCGGTGCAGCCCTTGCGTATGGCATGAAGATTAACTGTCTCTGTACTGCCAGCTGCATTAGAACAACATATGTTCATTGCTTTACTGAATTGCAGTCATAAAAGGAATAAAACGTAGCCAAATAATTTTTGTTTTCATTTTTAAGAAATCGTCCTTGGAAAGGTTAACGTCCAACGTATCCTCTTTGGAATACGATTAAAAACAGATATCAATTCAATACAATTAGATTCCCCGGGGGAGAATATTAATATATGATTATGAACTAAATATTCAAATATGGCGTACTCCACCCTTGACTTCAACGATGTTTGTTAGCATTCCTCCTTAATGTCCAATTAAATATACGAGAGTGATTTCATGAAATCATTTTCAGCTCATTACTTAGAATGACCAACTAATATTGACAATTATACACACCTGCTGATATCATACTTTCATTTGCCTTTTGCAAGAAGAAACCTGGTCATGTTCATTTAGAATGTTTAATTCATAAACATGGATATCTATTCAATGTCGTTTTTTAATCATATTAAAAATTGCCATCCATGTTTAAGTGTTTAAGTGTGGTTTACTTAGTTTAAATAACGAGTACTTTTAAAAACAATAAAGCTAGTTTATACGTTATTGCTTAAAGACGTTTTATTCTAAAAAAGAACTAAACGTATTTGTTTCTAAAAAATAAAATTTGGTTTTAATTTATTCCTAAAATTCTAATATTTCCTGTTACTATTTATGTTTAAAAATCATGATAGATTACCTTTTCACTGTTGTTCCTAATTCATTGTTTTTCGAAAAGAAATTTCAATTTATAAAATTTCTTAATTTAAAAAAACGTAAAATATAAATACACTTCCATTATTTTAAAATAGAACTTAAGATTTTTAATCTTTTTATAATAGAAATTAAGTAAATACTTTTTTTTTTAATTTGAATAAGCAATGAAATTAAATGACATAAAGAATATCATGTCAAATTTAGTTCCATAAATTTTTAACCAAATAAGTCTAGCAATATTTCTAGTAAATATTTAAGCATCCATAAGAAAATCCTGTTTCTAAGTTTTTATCAAAACATTCTAAATTTAACTCGAAACATTTTTAATTTATCGAAAAAATGTTCAAAATACAATGAATTTAACTGAATTGTCAAAAAGCACTGAATTTATCTGAAAGAATTCAAAATAAACTGAATGTATCTAAAAGTTCAAAATGCGCTTAATTTATCTGAAAGTTCAAAATGCTCTAAATCTATCTGCAACTGTTTAAATTGCACTAAATTTATCTGAAAATGTTCAAAACGCACTAAAATTATCTGAAAAAGTTCAATATCACTATTTTAAATTTTGTGCATTTTGAGCATTATTAAAAATTCGCTAATGCGCTAATTTTATCTGAAAATGTTCAAAATGCCCTTAATTCACCTCAAAATATTCAAATATTTTATTACGTCTTATAAATTTCGTCTTTAAAACCTAATGATATATTTTGGTTATAGACAATTATACCAAAAGAACTGTTTATATAGGTGTGAAATGTTAGTTTTATTTAAAGAATACGCCTAGTGTTTTGACATATTTATTCGCGCTACAGATCCATTTGTGGCAATGGAACGATTTTAAATTGCCATTGCATAAATTGTCCACATAGGAAACACACCTTCAACTCCTACAGTTCAAGGTAAAGTTGCAATAATATTATAAAAAATAAAATACCAGCTGTAGTTTTATGGTTAAACAAACTTTCACTGGTGTGTTTACGAGTAAGTCATCCAAGAGACGTGAGATGGCTATATCCGAAGATGATTCACTTTTTATCCACTCTCTTTTATGGTTTATTTTGTGTGTGCTTCTTTGGAGTAGTAAATATCTTCACTTGGAATTATCGGTTATGTCCCACGCTCTGAAAACAGTAAGGATTTCAATCGCTACTGACCTTTTTACACATTATACCATCGTCAGAAAAGGTTAATAGGGATTGAAAAAGAAAATAATAGAGTAGAAATGAGTGATGGAACTTTTTTTTAAAGTTTTATTTTTATTTTATTAAAGTTACGAATTTTTAAAGTTAGTTGTTAATTTAGAGAATTTCACATTTTAATACATTTGCACAAGCATAATATATCCCATAAATCTTGACACTCTACGTAATTATTGCTCCATTCTAGTCTTTGTTGCTGAAAACATGTTAAGCTGTTTTGGGGGGGGTCTTTAAAAATCATCTTTCTAGTTTTATCCCAAAATAACATTTTGAATAGGATAAGGTCATCATCATCATCATCATTGGCGCAACAACCCCATTGTGGGCCAAGGCCGTCTGCCTACTGACAGATTACGAAACATGAGATGTTTTCTTTTTAAGGGGTAGGGTTGTCAGCCCTGTGCCCAACAATTACCAGCCATATTAGACAGGGACCTACGGTTTAAAGGCGATTCCGAACCACTACAAACATTCATGGCACCGTCAGGACTCTAACCCGAAACCTGTGATATCGAGCTCCAGAAAGCTAGTCACTCAGCCATCGGTCATAAGGTAGCATCGAAACATTTCACCCAAGTTTAAAATTTTTTAAATGACTATTTTAAACAATTTATAATATTATAGTCAATAAATCTGTCTTAATTTAAAACTAAATTTGTCAGAATCAAATTCACATATTTATTCATTAATTAATTGATATATAATGTATTTATGAATGCATTGTTTTAAATAAACACTTTAAACAGAAGACATTAATTTCAGAATATATACAAAACAATTTTATAATGTCATCTAAAAATACTGCACTATTAAAATATCTATGCAATTAATGGGTAGCCATAGCGATGCCATAAATACGACTTACGAAATCATTTTATTTTGCAATTAAAGTTATGTATTTATAGAATACTAGGCTTTGTTTATAAGCTGCAAAAAAAAAAAAATCTTAATGCATTTTTCAAAATAATAATAAATCATTATACACAATATTTCATTATTCAGAATGTATTTCATTATAATTTGAATATTCATTATTCAGAATGTATTTCATTATGTATTGAATATTCATTATTCAGAATATATTTCAGTATGCATTGAATATTCATTATTCAGAATGTATTTCAGCACGTATTGAAAATTTTCCCATATTTATCTGACGCCATTGTGATACTTTGCTTCTGATGTTGTTAACGCTTGCGTCTATTAGTTTAATTTTTATTCATTATTAGATTGCACTCGCAATTGCGATTGATTCTTAATGTGTGTTTTTCCTATTCGTGTGCTGAAATCCATATAGAATCGCTTTCAGTATACCATGATCTGGAACCAAATTATGCCTTTCTTTTAAAAGGATCCAGTTTATGATAACTAAGTTTCTTTTTATTTTCTGTATATTTTGATATTTAATACAAAATAATGGCAATATCAAAGTTATATGAATTCAATGAAATAGGGTCTCTTAAATTAAAATGCCCAAAAAGTTCAATACTAAAGCACCATTTAAAGCTCAATATCATTAAAACATGCAAACTAAAAACCTTAAAGTACAGCAGAGAACATGCCCCGCATTTAAAAGACATCTAATGACTTTTTTTGCATGCAGTATTTCGGGTGGTCTACGACGATTGCGGAAATCCCCGGCTCTGAATCATCGCAAATTCTCCCACGCCAGGGATGATGCATGGCCAAAGGTGACACCGAATTCGGATGTCGCTTTTTAATGCATATCAGTCAAGAAGTCAAACATCGACTTCCCCAATCCTTACGAGACGGCCCCCCGCTGGGGTGGATGGGGTCTTTGACCCCCCCAGAGAATAATCGTTTGCCGCGCCACGGTGACATTAAACGAGACTGTTAGGAATCCCAGAAAGAAGATAAAGAAGTGATAGAAATCTGTGGATAAATTAATTTACGCAGTGGGACATAATTACTCGGAAGCTAGTTTAATCGCCTAGTTGCTACTGAGGAGGTGAGAAAATTTAAATGTAAACTGTTAAGATCGCGGCAGTGTTCGTGATTTAATAGTTTCCGTTTTCGTTTTATTGGAGTAGATTTTTTTTTAATTGCAGTTTAAAAAGTTATAGTAGCAAAATGGTGCTTCCTGTATATTTTTTATTTAAATAGATTTAAAGTGTAAACTTTGTAGCTTATTTCTGGTAAAAAAAAAATTTCATCGTCCTCCATTATGCCAAAGAATGAATGTGCAAATTTCAAAAATGTGAGAAATGCTATTTAAATATTTTCTGTACTGTTTGGAGAGTCATATTCAATTAGATAATGTGTACCGCTTCTTGAAACGTCTAGGCATTATCTAGATGAGATACATCTAGTCATTATCTAAATGAATGTGAATCTCCAAACAGTACAGAAAATATTTAAATGCAAATATGTACCGCTTCTTAATGCATATAGTCGTTTGCATTTAAATAATTTCTGTACTGTTTAGAGATTCATTCATGTAGATAATGACTAGACTTGTCAAGAAGCTGTACACATTTGCATTTAAATATTTTCTGTATTGCTTGGAGATTCACATTCATCTAGCTAATGACTAGACATAACTAAAAGCGGCACATATTTGCCTTTAAATATTTTCTGCACTGTTTGGAGATTCACATTCATGTAGATAATGTGTACCGCTTCTTGATACAGCTAGTCATTATCTCGATAAATGTAAATCTCCAAACAGTACAGAAAATATTTAAATTCAAATGACTAGACGTATCAGGAAGAGGTACACATTTGCATTTAAATATTATCAATATAATATGTAATGTGTAATAGCTAAAATCTCTGTGTGAGAATTTGCAGCGAATTCCAGATTTTTTTTTTTTTTCCTCTTATCAATTTAAACCAATATCATTAGATAAGGAATCTGTATCACCAAGTTAATTAGAGTAAACCAATTATTAAATTTATATTTCATATTGATATATATATATATGATTAAAAAGACATTTAATGGATTGAAAAAATGTAAATTTCATTTATACAATAAACCTTTTATAATTTAATGCAAAAGAAATAAGAAAATTTTTAATTATTTAAAATTTTATGCTAACAAATTCAGATCAAATAAATAAATTTTCAAAATATAGATTAAAGCTGGAGTAATTTTTTAAAAAAAATGGAAATTCAAGGCATTTTTACGTATTTAGAAATACTAGCTGACCGTTTTAAAAACTTTTTACATGTTTCTTTAAATTGCTTTAATTTTTTTATTAATTTATAGGTTTCATATTTTTCTATATTTATTTCTGAGGATATGACATAGATCTCAGGTTATATGATAAAACTGGGCTAATTTTAAAAAATGGCAAAATCGAGACATTTTTACGTATTTAAAAATACTAGCTTTTTTTTTTTTTTTTTAATTTTATATATTTCTATACGATACACGAAAATGTAGACAATAAATGCCTGCATTTCTAAAATTAGAATTAAATTTTCATAAACAGTGATTAGTTTAAGCAGCCCTACTCGTGGTTTAGTGGTAAGTGTGTCGCTGGTGAATGCTAGGACTGAGATTCAGTCCGCTGGTGGCATTACTGTAGACGTTTTAAAAAACGAGCAGAGTCGATGGCGTTTGTGATGTTCAGTATCTTGCCTCGTTAGTCAGACTACCTGGTGGGAATATTTCGTGTTTCTCCCAATATACGATAGCGGCCTGATGACCAACTGGCTAGCGTTATGGCCTTTGGTACCACAGGCTTCAGGTTCGAAACCTGGCGGTGACAGGGATGTTTGTGAGTGGTTCGGAATCCACGTTAAACTGTAGGTCCAGGTCTAATTAGCCTAAAGCATGCACAAAATGACCGTAGAGCGACAAACCAATCCCATACGATACGGAAATGCGGGATAGTTCTCCCTAAAAATCCTCCCGGACAGCACTGTCTTCCTTCTTCAGCCACTCGGAGTCAAGTAATACATCTACCTACAGGTGCTCTATCACAACAGAAACTTAACCCTTTCTTTACATCCATGAATAGCATGGTAGTCCACTCATGGGGTGTCTGTCCTGCGCTGACACTGAGGATTAGTCGCAACACAACAGTAGTATAAGCAGCGGAAGTACCTTGTGGAAAATTTTTATTTTATGCAAATTCAAAATTAAGAAAGCTTGTGAAGTTAGTCGGTTTTCTCGAAAAGTATTGAACAAAAGGCTTATCTTATACTTCCAGACAAATATGCAAATATCTAGTATCAAATACGTAAGCATATATTTGAGTGTGGGTGGTGCATGTACGCAAACAGGCTTTAATAGAGTGACCACCAACTTTTGGATGATCACAAGTAGTGCAATATTAACAAAGGCATATTGGGGTGGGGCAGTATTAAGTTCAGATTACTAGAGACGTACATTTAATACCCTACGTCTCGTCTAATGGAAACATTTTAAGGGTATTGGATCCGTATAGAGAAAGTCAGGTCAAGGGCCTGCTAATTTGTGTTCTGCTCACTACTTTGTCCAGGGTGAGCCTGTTTAGCATGGTGCAGAGAACAATGACTTTGAACCAGTAGGGGGGGAAGCATTTTATTCACTGATGAATCCCAATCCAACATGATTCTTGACGCACCTTTATCTGGAGATAGATCCGCTATCTGTGTGTCCTCCAACAACCAAGGAAGAGATCACTATGGCAGTGGAGATTTGATGGTCTGGGCGGCATCATATTAAATGCATGCACAGGTCTCCATGTCTTGTCAGTCTCTTTGACAGCTGTGAAGCATATGGGTGGAGTCCTATGCTTCTCGTTTCAGCGGTGCAGTTCCTCCTGATTTCATTTTAATAGATGACAATGCCCTTTTTCATAGAGCTCATCTGATTGAGCAATTTCTGGAAAGTGTGAACATTCACCGAAAGCCAGATCTCAAGGCATAAATTCTATAGAGCATGTTACAGACATCATGCTGCATTCTATGAATTTGAATTGTGAAATTCTGTGAAAGGCAATTGCAACTTGCTTCCCATCCATGTTGTCTGTGACATTCTACGAAGGGCAATTGCAGCTTGCTTACCAATTCTCAGAACTATTCACTGTTTTTGCAGGAAAAGTGTAGAAGATCCCCAAAAGACTTAGAAACTGCTACATTTCCGGTATGAATTCCTGCTGTGAGAACTATATAATTGTAAGAGGATACCATACCCTGCATTAAATGAATTTTTGTGTCTATATTTTAAGATGGTTCCCTTCTTCCTTCTTTAATGTGTCTTAAGCCCAATTATGCATCTGTAACTTAATTTTTGATATGGATTTTTTTTATTATATAAACATAAATAATGTTTTAAATTTTTCTATTGGCATACCTAATTCATTCAATCTATCTAGTCGTTTTGGTGATATTCCATCAAAAATTAAAATTATTTTTATTTTGGATACTAGTGTAATTTTATATTTGACTTTTCTTGAAATAGTTTTGTTATTCCTTTAGCTTCCTTAGTTGAACCACATTTGAAGGAAAAAAAAAAATTCTCGTGCCCCCCCCATAAAATATTATTAAATTAATGTTGATAAGAAACAAAAATAGTAATACTACAATCTTTTAAAATAAACGTCATAAACAGGCTGTTAATTTCTTTTTGAGCTAAGTGTTTTTTTTTTTTAAATCATTGAACATGTTAAGAATTTTTAAGTATTAAAATACGAAATAATCTTAAAAATAAAAACAGCAAATATACTTTGATATTTAAATAAAATAAAAACTTTATTAATTTTCTTATTTTCATATATTTTTTTTGTAATAGTTATAAAAAATCAGTATGAATACAAAAAAAAAAATCAATATTTAATAGAAATTTACAATTTCATGCCGACCATATAGTCTGGTTGGTTGCGGAAGCGTTAGAAATCTCCTCACCATAGAGTGTTAATATTTCTTCCTTCAAAGATTTATATTTTTACAAATTTTGTTTTATTACTCCAAAGGTAAAAAGCTTAAAAAGATCTATATATTTATAATAAAGAACGCTATTAAAACTAATAATGAAACAGGACAAAATATATGTATTTTTATATTGCACTGCGCTGCATTTCATGTTAGAAAATGTTGCTCTCTCTCTCTCTCTGTATGTATATATACACTGAAGTGACAAAAGTCATGGGATAGCAATATGCAAATTTTCAGATGGCAGTAGCATCGCGTAGAACAGGTATAAATGCGCAGTGCTTTCGCAGAGCTTTCATTTCTGTTCAAGTTATTCATGTGAAGAGGTTTTGACGTGATGATGACCGCACGATGGGAATTAACAGACTTTGAACGCGGAATGTTAGTTGGAGCTAGACGCAGGGGTCATGCCATTTCGGAAATCGTTAGGGAATTCAACATTCCCAGATCCACTGTGTCAAGAGTGTGCCGAGAGTATGAAATTTCAGGCATAGCATCCCACCATGGACAGCGCAGTGGTCGACCGCCTGCACTTAACGACCGAGACCGGCGACGTCTGCAAAGAGTCGTAAATTCTAACAGACAAGCAACATTGCGTCAAATAACCGCAGAAATCAATGTGGGACGTACAAGAGACTTGTCTGTTAGAACTGTGCGGAGAAATTTGGCTTTCTTGGGCTATTCCAGCAGAAGACCGACTCGAGTGCCTTTACTGACAGAACGACATCGCTTGCAGCGACTCTCGTGGGCACGTGAGCATATCGGTTGGCCCCTAGATGAATGGAAAACCGTGGCCTGGTCCGATGAGTCCCGATTTCAGTTGGTAAGAGCTGATGGTAGGGTTCGAGTGTGGCGCAGACTCCACGAAGCCATGGACCCAAACTGTCAGCAAGGCACTGTTCAAGCTGGTGGTGGCTCCGTAATGGTGTGGGCTATTTTTTCATGGCATGGACTTGGTCCTCTGGTGCGACTGCACCGAACATTGACTGGAAATGCTTATGTTCAGTTACTTGGAGATCACTTGCAGCCATTCATGGACTTCATGTACCCAAACAACGATGGGATTTTTATGGATGACAATGTGCCATGTCACCGGGCCACAACTGTTCGCGATTGGTTTGAAGAACATTCTGGACAATTCCAACGAATGATCTGGCCACCTAGATCGCCCGACATAAATCCCATCGAGTATTTATGGGACATCATCGAGAGGTCTATTCGTGCCCAAAATCCTGCACCATCAACGCTTTCACAATTATTGATGTCTATCGAGACAGCATGGCTCAATATTCCTGCAGAAGACTTCCAACGACTTGTTGAGTCCATGCCACGTCGAGTTGCTGCACTTCGCCGGGCGAAAGGAGGGCCGACGCGATATTAAGAGGTATCCCATGACTTCTGTCACTTCAGTGTATATATATATATATATATATATATATATATATATATATATATATATTTAATAAACATAGTTTGATGTAAGATGAAAACAAGAAATGTGATCCAGCTTTAGTTTAGTAAAGAAATCTCAGAATAATATTTTCTACTATTTTCCATTTTACTGTTTACTGGAGATTGGAAAATAATTTTTTTTCTCTTTAACATTCTAATTTAAATGCAATATCCCCATCTACATTTTTTTTTTTGTATGTTATTTATTGGAAAAACTACATTCCAATTTAAAATTTCACTACACAAAGTAGATGATGTTATTCCTAAATAATATTTTAAAATTCACAAGCCGATTTGAATCAACACATATTTGCGAACAAACAAGTTATTAACATGAATATAAAATAATTTATAAACAAATGCCATTAGGCTGAATTTTTTTTTTCATGTTTACTCCAAAAAACTGAACCAGATACTAAAATATTAATGTAACAGTATGTATCAAATTTTAATCGTGTTTATATAACAATGCAATATTTATTTTTTATTTTATATAAAGAAATGAACTATCTAGACATTTATTTGTAATATTGTCTCGTGTGGGGCATTTATAAGTCTGTGTATCACTGCAACATTCAGACTAATTACTTTTCAAAACTGCTGGCTAAAGAAATTCAATACAAAATCTTTTTTTTAAATTTTTATTCCGGTTTGAAGTTCAGTAAAATTGTTATGTCTACAAGTGACAAAGCAGCTGTCTTTAAAAGTGTTACATACGAAATATCTAGTTGCTTGTTTTGGATAGAATTCCGATCCATGTATCAGATTTAAAGAACACGTAAAAAAAAAAATCTGTTTATATATAGTTTTATAACCGATAGAGTGGAAAATTAGCAAACAGCCAAGTTGGACGGACTCAAAAAGAATGACGTCATAGGGTAACAAATGCCATTCAATGGAATTTTAATTAAAATGAAAAGAATTTAAATTCTAAATAATTAAAATTTCAGATGATACGATATTAAAAGAAAAATTACATTAATAAAATTCTTCATTAATTATTTTTTTTCTTTCAAAGAAGATTTGTACCGGGCATATTTGTCTAGCATCTTTAGCAAGTAATCGATTTGTCTGTGTCTGCCGTTAAACCAGATGTATACCATTTCATGCTACATTATTTCCCTATTTCTACTTCATATTATTTACACTTAATAACAACGGCCGTACCATGCTGAATATACCGGTTCTCGTTAGATCACCGAAGTTAAGCATCATTGGGCGCGGTCAGTACTTGGGTGGGTGACCACCTGGGAACACTGCGTGCCGTTGGCAAATTTGGGACCTGAATGGCCGAGTGTCTAGCGCTCTGGCGCTCGGTGCCACAGGTTTCGGGTTCGAATCCCGGCGGTGCCATGGATGTTTGTAGTGGTTCGGAATCCACTTTAAGCCGTAGGTCCCGGTCTTCTATGACTGCAAGAGCGTCACGGAGCAAAAGTCAGGCTTCTACCTACGGGTGCTCCATCACAACAGAAGCTGCTTCCTTCCCCTTCAATCATGAGTCCATATGGGCTCGTGGGCTTGGCCAGCCAAGTGGGGTTAGAAACAACAAACAACAACACTTATTGTTATCATTATTTTTTATTTACTTACACTGATTTAACATACATAAGAATACGAACAAAAATTAACAATTTAACATATGAATTTGATATGTGATTATTAACATCTTGAATGTAATAGAGACAAAATTTCTTTTAATTTTGTACACAACCATCAAAAAAAAAAAAAAAATCCATTAGTTTTATAATTTTTTTTTCTTTTTTCAGTAAGAACATCTAAAAAAGCATAACCTTCTCATTATAGTTCTATTATCAAATGAATATCTGCATAAATAGTTGAACAAAAACGTGTAATGACGCTAAAATGACAAATAACTATAATTACACTAATCCGACGTCAATTAATCTATCAATGTTTGAATAAATTTCTTTTTTTCTCTTTTTGCCTGGAGAAATTGCCTCTCATATTCGTTTTGTATTACTTAGGACATTTAAGTTGATACTAATTTGTTAATTTTCGATCTTCAATATGCGTAAGAAATATTTTTTGATTAACAATTTGGCAAATATATGAATTTGATATGTGATTATTAACATCTGAAATGTAATAGAAACAAAAATTTCTTTTAATTTTGTACTCAACCATGAATGAAAAAAATCATTAATTCTGATTTTTTTTTTTTTTTTTTTTAAATATTTTTAAGATAATATTAAAGTATTTAAAAAAAAAGAAAAGTATTTTTTTAAATTTAATAAAAATATATTAAAAATATTTTTTAATCTTATTGTTAAATATTAATTTTTTTTTTTATTTACTTATTCTGATTTAACATATGTATAAATAAGTATACTGTAATAATTTTTAAATAATATATAAATAAGTAATTTTGTAATATTTTAAAAAAATAAATAAAATATATTTTAAACTTAATAAAAATATTATTACTTAAATTATATAATATTATATGTATAATAATACATAGAATATTTATTATTTATATATATAGCCAACGGCCGTACCATGCTGAATATACCGGTTCTCGTTAGGTCACCGAAGTTAAGCATCATTGGGCGCGGTCAGTACTTGGGTGGGTGACCACCTGGGAACACTGCGTGCCGTTGGCAAATTTGGGACCTGAATGGCCGAGTGTCTAGCGCTCTGGCGCTCGGTGCCACAGGTTTCGGGTTCGAATCCCGGCGGTGCCATGGATGTTTGTATAGTGGTTCGGAATCCACTTTAAGCCGTAGGTCCCGGTCTTCTATGACTGTAAGAGCGTCACGGAGCAAAAGTCAGGCTTCTACCTACGGGTGCTCCATCACAACAGAAGCTGCTTCCATCCCCTTCAATCATGAGTCCATATGGGCTCGTGGGCTTGGCCAGCCAAGTGGGATAAGAAACAACAACAACAACATTATTTATATATTATTTATTTTTGTTAATATATTATTTACTTATTGTTATCTTTATTTTTTATTTACTTGTACTGATTTAACATATATATGAATGAGAATAGCAATTAGCAATTTAACAAATATATGTATTTGATCTGTGATTATTAAAATCTGAAATGTAATAGAAACTAAATTTTAATTTTTGCACAACCATCATTCGTTTTTTCAATTTTTTTTTTTTCAATAAGGACATCTGAACAAGCATAACCTTCTCATTATACTTTTATTATCAAATAAATATCTGCATAAATAGTTGGACAAAAACGTATATTGACGCTAAAATGGCAAATAACTGTAATTACTCTAATCCAACGTCAATTAATCTATCAATGTTTGAATAAATTTTCTTTCTTTCTCCTTTTGCCCGGAGAAATTGCCTACCATATTCGTTTTGTACAGGCTTAGGACATTTAAGCTTGACACTAATTTGTTAATTTTCGATCTTCAATATGCGTAAGAAATATTTTATAATTAACAATTTGGCAAATATATGAATTTGATATGTGATTATTAACATCTGAGATGCAATAGAAACAAAAAATTTTTTTAATTTTGTACACTGCCATCAATGAAAAAAATCATTAATTCTGACTTAATTTTTTATAAATATTTTTAAAAATATTTTTAAGATAATATTAAAATATTTTAAAAAATAAATAAAATATATTTTAAACTTAATAAAAAAATATTACAAATTTTTTAAAAATTTATTATTAAATATTGATTTTTCATTTACTTATAGTGATTTAACATATATATGAATACGAATAAGAATTAACAATTTAACTAATATGTGAATTTGATATATGATTATTAACATCTGAAATGTAATAGAAACAAAAATTTCTTTCAATTTCGTACATAACCATCAACGAAAAATATCATTAATTTTGATTTAATATTTTTTTAAAATTTAAAAAAATAAATAAAATATTTTTTAAAATTAATAAAACAATATTAAGAATATTTTTTTAACTTATTGTTAAATATTGATTTTTTATTTACTTGTACTGATTTAACATATATATGAATACGAATAACAATTAGCAATTTAACAAATATATGATTATTAAAATCTGATATGTGATTATTAAAATCTGAAATGTAATAGAAGCTAAATTTTAATTTGGGCACTACCATTATATTTGAGCACAACCATCATTTGTTTTATTCAGTTTTTTTTTTCAACAAGGACATCTGAACACGCATAGCTTCTCATTATAGTTTAATTATCAAATAAATATCTGCATAAATAGTTGAACAAAAACGTATAATAACGTTAAAATGACAAATAACTATAATTATACTAATCCCACGTCAATTAATCTATCAATGTTTGAATAAATTTCTTTTTTGCCTGGAGAAATTGCCTGTCATATTCGTTTTCCTGTTACTTAGGACATTTATGCTTGACACTAATTTGCTAATCTTCCATCTTCATTATGCTTAAGAAACATTTTTTAATTGACAATTTGGCAAATATATGAATTTGATACGTGATTGTTGACATCAGAATGGGCGAGTGGCTAGCGTTCTGGCACTCGGTACCCCAAGTTTTGGGTTCGAGTCCCGACTGTGCCATGGATGTTTGCCGTGGTTCAGAATCCACTTTAACCTAACATGATCTTAGAGCCTAGCATGAGCGTTGCAGAAACAGTGTTACTCCGCGTTCGTAGCTTATCTTCAAGCTGCACGCACTTCCTGGGTAGTGCTAAGTAAATAATGCTTGCTTTAAGACATCAAAGACAATTGTTTAAGTGTTTGTCAGCTGCATATTGGAACAAAAAAAGAAAAAAAACCCATCTGAAATGTAATAGTAACAAAAATTTCTTTTAATTTTGTACACAACCATCAATGAAAAAAAAAGCATTAATTCTGATTTAATTTTTAAAATATTTTTAAGAAATTACTAAAATATTTAAAAAAATAAATTATTTTCCAAAGTTAATAAAAAATCATTAATTCTGATTTAATTTTTTTTAAATATTTTAAGGAAATATTTAAAAAATAAATAAAATAATTTAAATACTTTAATATTTTCTTAAAAATATAAAATATATTTCCATTAACAGAAATTGTTTCTTGCGCATATTCTGAGGATGCTATCGATTTCGTCACTTCTTGTTTATCGGTTAATAGTTTGCAAAATGACACACAATCTGCAGTGTCATCGCAACCCTACTGAGAACTTGTAACGAAAGGTCGCAACGACGGAAATTTTACATTGTGAAAGAAGCTCTACGAGCAGATACCAGTTATTGTGTAGCAGATTCGTCAATAAAGTGGTATTTAATGACGTCAGGATGTGAAATCATATTGCCGGAATCTCCGTTGGATGATGAGCTCATGATGATTTTAAACACTTTTTACGATGATGGAGGATCAATGGAGAAAGGACGAGTTGGTGATAGAGCGTTTTTGAGGTCATCTCCGTGAATGAATCCAATTGACACTTTGGAAAAAGTATACCTGGTGTCGCAAATTTAAAGATAATTGGGAGTTTTTTTCTTCTTTGGCGAGATTGTTAATGTTTGTTTTACGCCAAATTTTTGCAGTTGAGTTTTGAAATATTTGATTGCATAGCTTTGCAGAGTTTTCTTTGTGTGTGTCTTTTGTTAATCGCTAACTAGTTTACGAAATTGACCTCTTAGGGATATTAATATGAAAATATTCTAAAAGATTTACTCATCTTGAGATTCTAAATGAATTTTTTTTAACATAAAAATGAGTAATTTAATGTCGAAAATGGATGTGAGTTACATGTTTTAAGTCTGAATTGGATGTCGCTACTCAATATTTTGACCATATATTTATTAAATAAGTTTTAAGTTTTACTGAAATAATAACTAAGTTATATAAGTCACAAAATGATAAGAAACGAGATCCAATTCAGATTTTTGTAAAATAGATATTTTATTACTTTTGTGCAAGTTTTACTGGACTAAGTTATATAAATAACAATGTTAATAAATCTTTTTAAACATGCAAGATATTTTTTTTCTTTAAAAGTTTACATATTTTTTTAAACTCACTTAATAAATATATAGCACAAAATAATGAAAAGCGACATACAATTCAGATTTTTGTAAAAAGTAACAAAAAATAATTAAATTAATCAATTAATTAACAAATAAAATAATTTATAATATTTAAAAAAGTTTATTGTCTTAATTATTTATGTCATTTATTTTAGTAAAACTTGCACAAAAGTAATAAAACATGTGCTAATAATATTATCTTACAAAAATCTGAATTGGATGTCCACTCCTCATTATTTTGTAATATATATTTATTAAATAATTTTTTAAAAAATACGTAAACCTTTAAAGAAAAAAAATATCTTGCAAATTTAAAAAGTTTATTATCATAATTATTTATATAGCTTATTTCAGTAAAATTTGCATAAAAAATAATTGCAATAATTAAAATTTTACGTAAATCTTTAAAGAATAAAATATCTTGTATATTCAAAATTTTACCATAATTATTTATATAACTCATTTCAGTAAAACTTGCATAAAAGTAATAAAATATCTACTAGTATTAGTCTTACAAATCTGAAATATCTTATAAACTTATTTAACAAATTAACATTCCTAACATTACAGATATATATATATATTCCCATACAGCAGAATTGCCATTGATTTGTATAATGATGGAAAATACTATTCAATTAAATATATCCCACCATAAGTTTTGTAGGGTTATTATTATTATTATTATTATTATTATTATTATTACTATTATTTATTTTTCTTTTGTTTATTTAATAAATACAAAATGATCACGTTCTCACATAATGAAATCCGCTTCAAAAAAGACGAATAAATTTGAAGAATTTATTTGGTTACAATAAAACTAAAAAGTATTTTAAATAATAGTCATTTGGCTTTTAAACATCAAAAGTAATTTATTGAATGACATAGAACATTTAAGATTATCAGGATTATTACAGATTAATCATCATTATTAATCATTACACATCATCAGAATTATTCACAATTTTAATATTAACATACATTAATCATCTTAAATTGTCAGCTATTTTTATTTTACATGAGATGTGCAATTTATCTTGTGTTTTTATTTAATTACCTTCATTCAAATATAAAGAGGCAAATACATTCAAATAAAACATTTTTGTTATTCAAAGGTATTTTATTTATCTTCTTATTAAGTAAATTTTAATTTTGTAGGCTTTATATCCAATTTAAAAGAAATAACTTTTCATTCTGATTTTTTTTTATGGGAAGTATTAGAAAAATAGAACATTTTCGAAAAATTCTGATTTTGATTTTCTTATGTGAAGTATTAGAAAAATAGAACATTTTCGAAAGATTCTGATTTTGATTTTCTTATGGGAAGTATTAGAAAAATAGAACACTTTCGAAAAATTCTGATTTTGATTTTTTTTATGGGAAGTATTAGAAAAATAGAACATTTTCGAAAAATTCTGATTTTGATTTTCTTATGGGAAGTATTAGAAAAATAGAACATTTTCGAAAAGATTCTGATTTTGATTTTTTATTAATGTGACGTATTAGAAAAATAGAACATTTTCGAAAAATTCTGATTTTGATTTTTTTTATGGGAAGTATTAGAAAAATAGAACATTTTCGAAAAATTCTGATTTTGATTTTTTTATTTATGTGGCGTATTAGAAAAACAGAACATTTTCGAAAAATTCTGATTTTGATTTTCTTATGGGAAGTATTAGAAAAACAGGACACTTTCGAAAAATTTTGATTTTGATTTTTTTTTTTTTTGTGAAGTATTAGAAAAATAGAACATTTTCGAAAAATTCTGATTTTGATTTTTTATTTATGTGACGTATTAGAAAAATAGAACATTTTCGAAAAATTTAACGCTGTTGAATAAATTATGTTTCTAAGAACTTTAGATTTTTATTTGCTGAAGAAAGTAGAACCTAACCGAGAAAGATTTATGCAACTCTTATGTCGTCATTAAAAATTCTTGATGAAAAAATCGTGAATATTTGCGAAACTAAAATCTTGCTCCCTATTATTATTTCAGTTCCGTAAAGATGTGGTTTTAAATTCTTGTGAATGAAATGACGTAACAGTAGGATAATTGAACGGTTGTAACTTTCGTACTAAAAGTTTATTGGAAATACCCCATTATCTCATTTTACATTACGGAGATCTAAAATTGCTCACTATTTTACACTTTAAAGTTGTTACGGGAGAGTTGTGAAACTGAACTATTCATTGCATCATTTCAGATTAATTCATTTTTTAGTGTGTAGAGTACACTATATTAGTTTCGTCATTTTTGTAAGCTTTTTCTAAGAATTTGTTAAGGTTAAAGTTTCCATATTAATTTCATACTCCTACAGACATGCCTTATATATTATAGATTTTTTTACTTAAAACTTACGATTTCATAAAAATTTTAAATGAAAGTCACATTTATTCTATTTATTTCCTGAAAATAATCCTTTCTGAATACATAATTAAAATATTGATATACATAATAAATGCATCATGCAATTTTTTTAAGTTGAAGAGTTTGACGGTAGGATAAAAAAATAATAAAAATAAAATAATTAAATAGGGGAGATGGAAAAGTTAAAGGAAATAAATAAAATAATTTAAATAATCCAAACTTTAAAAAAAACGTGTTATAAAGGTTTGCTTTGTCGTTATTTTGTGCACACTTTAGACTTATTAGACACTTTACCTACTGTTTAACATGGATTCCGAACCACTCATAAATATCCATGTCACCATCATGATTCGAGCTGAAGCCTGTGGTACCATAGGCCAAAGTACTAGCCAATTGGCCATCAGGCAGCCCATGTTATAAGGGAGAAACTGGATAAAAGATGTTATAGGCATTTCTGTAAAGTAGGCATTCACAGACCACCGGCTGTTTCATCATGTGTAATTTTACTTAAAAAAAGTATAATTGGCAATTTGTTCAAAAGATTGTCAGATTTTGACGAAAGTGTAAAATAGGAACCATCATACAGCTTCAGTTTAACAAAAAAAATAAGTATTAAAAAATTATTTATTAATATTTATTAATAAATAAGGTTTTCTATTCTATTGAAAACGGACGATGATTTCATTTGTCAATAGCGTGCAAGCCTGGATGAAGTATCACCATCTACATTTTTCGTCTCTATGTAATTTTATTTTCATAAGCATGTTCGATTTTAAACCGCGTCAAACAAAATAGAAGTGCTTTTGTTGTTTCTAATATGGCTGTAGGTTCCGTTCCGGTCTAATATGACTGTAGAGCGTAGGGCTGACAATCCTACCCCGTAAAATGTCAGACTTCTATCAACGGGTGCTCCATTACAACATAAGCTGCCCCCCTCTTTCCCTCCTTCCATGAGACCACATGGGTTCTTGGACTTAGTCTAGGTGTCGCTGTCTACCAAGTGGGATGAGAAACAACAAAATTAGGATACAGATGTTTAACCACGAGCTATTAGAATATTGAATTCATGCATTAAAAATTTTAATTTAATTTCTGAAGAACTGTATTTTTTGCTACATCGCTATACCATAATAATTATAGCTATTAAAGCATCTTTCAGAATTTAAAATTTTAACCATATGTTTTTTATAGCATTATATATGCATTAAGCTAAAAGATTTTAAATATATAAATTTAGAGAGGAGTTTTGTTAAATATATATATATATTTTTTTTTTTAAAGTTTTTGCTTAAATTACTCGAATTGGCTGTAACTCCTCTATATTTTAAAATATTATAATTCTTTTAGATCAATGTATACACAAATGATATATGTCTACATTTAAGTAAGTAAATATCATATGTTGGCATGGCATATTCTTTTAGCTAGGTGTGTTTACGTTAAGTTAAAAAAATCCATTTTTTTTTTCAATTTTTTGCCTAATATTAACAAAAAACATCGATGTATATATTTAAATATTCATGTTTTTTCAATATTTAATAATCTAATTTAATGATAGGATCAAAAAAAAATTCCATGAAATATTAGTTAAAAAATTTTGGCTCTGATTATGATCAGTTACATTTATGCGGTCTGAAAGCAGTGGAAAATCCATTAATTACATAATATTCTCGAACCACTGTTACTTGATTTGAAATGCAATTGAAATACCCGCAATGCAAAAAATTACATAAAATTAGCGAAATCTCAATTCAGGAGATGAGGGAATTTTACCATACCCTGTCATCATTACCGCTTAATGATCAAAGAAATCATTGTGCAATATTTTTGAACTCTTATGTCTATTAGATTTGTCATAATTAATAAAAACAGGTTTTTTAAGCTGCTAATCTAATAATTGATTTGTTTTTAAATAAAACCTGAAGACAATATTACATGACAGGGGCTTTCTAACAGTAGGCTGATAGGTTAGAAGTGGAGTAATTTACTTCATAAACGTTAAAATTAAATTCTCATACAAAAAATGAACAAGAAATTGAAACGATCTTCTTTTATGAACACTAATTTTATTTATCCTGAACTTCAATTGCAAATATTTAATCAGTAGTCAGTCATTTAGTCTCTCTAGTCAGTAAGGAATTCACGATTTTAAACCTAAAAACATCGAAAAAAATCACGAATCTTTTTACAACATACTTACGTGGCTATTTTACTTTTATTTGGCCAATGTCAAAATTAAATATTACTTGATAACCTTAGAATTTTTGATTATACATTCACATTAGCTATTATAATGCCCAAATCGTGGCTTAGTGGCAACATGTGCCGCTGGTGAGCATTAGTACGGAGATTTAATACACTAGAGCAGGGGTGGCCAACCCAAATGACCTTGCGGATCACTTTGGAATTGCACCCTAACTCCGCGGGCCGCACATAAAATTATATAACCCCATATTAGATTTCGACCCACTATACACATTTTTATATTCATATTACAACTTGTTATATTAGATGTTCCAAGTTGCGCGCGCATCATGAGTTCGCCGAATATAATTTAATTATTTTATGAATAAAACAGGCAAGATCTGTCATATATTCACAAGAATATTATTTTAAAATCAAATTCAATTTTTTCTCTTAATTTCGACAATTGATTTTTGAATATATGGATGCACATATAATGCATTTTTTTAATACATTAATTTTCACTACTTTGGCCATTAAAAATAAATATAATTCGTAAAAGTGTGTTAAAGGTCGCGGGCCTGAAAAATGTTCAAGGCGGGCCGCGCGTTGGCCACCCCTGCACTAGAGGCTATGTTGTAGACAGCTTCAAAACACGAGGAGACTCGATGGCGTTTCTCGTGTTCAGTATCTTGCTTCTTGAGTCGGACTACCTGATGAGAGCTTTCCAGGTTTTATTTCCCATACAATATGCAAATGTGGGGTAGTTCCCCTTAAAAGGTCCTCCCAGAAGACACTACTCTCCTTCTTCAGAGACACGGAGCCATATTTCGACCTGCGGGTGCTTCATCACAATAGAAGCTGACTGCGTCCCTTTCCACCTCAGCAACTACAATTATTATAATAGACCATTTACGCCAAAACATTATGACCACCTGTCAATAACGAGTTGGCCCACCTTTGGCGTGCAACACAGCTTCAACCCGCCTTGGCATGGCTTAATACCACCCCTAAATACCAGTTAAATACCACTTCCACCTGATCACGTGCCTTCCACGTCATCCAGGCGAGTTCATTGCAAAATGTAGGGGGGTCATAATGTTTTGGCTCTTGAGTGTATATCATTAATGATATTTAAATGATTGATTATTTTTGCAGTAAGAAATTAAATATTTATAATTATCGTTACATTGACGTAACATTATTAATTGCATTTAAGAAACAATATAAAGATTCTATGCACTTTAATTTTTAATTAAAATGAAATGCTCCAATTCATACTTGCTTGTGTAAGATAAACTAATTAAGACGTCAAACAACTTTAACATTCAATGACGAAATCTGTCGAGGGGGAGCGTGACAAAATTTGATGATGAAGAATTTGATTGCTACTGTGATATGAAAGTTAGGATTATGTCATTATTCAGACAAATTCAAACGAATTCTGTATTTTAATTTTTTTTAAATCTTTATTAAGGTTTATAGGATACTTCGAATACAAATCTTTCATTCGAATATGAACGGAATTTTATTTGCAATTTTTTTTCATTCGAATTATCAACCCTATGAGATACATGTCTTATAATTAAAAATTTTATTTCTATTCATTTATAGTTCCGACTAAAAAAAAATTCAAAATATTTCTCCTCTTCTATTAAATAATTACTTTATAAGTTTAAACAACCATTTGTCTTAAAGATGACTTCGTTTATTCATATAGTATATTAGTCATTTATATAGTACGTGTGTATATATATATATATTTGTTGATAAATACACACTCATGTAAGTAATCTGGTGTATTTTAATATATTTTCGGTCACAGGATTCGAACCTGACGCCTGTGGTTACAAAAGCCAGAGCGCTAGCCAATTGGCCATCAGGCCGCTGAAATAATGAGAAATGGATTGCTTTGAGATACAAATTTTAGATGTAAATGCAATGCATTTGCGTGTCTTACGGGAGAAAACCTGGATAACTCCCACTAAATAACTGAAGTACCTTACAGTTTCCATCTGAAAATGCCCCTTTTTTTTACTGCAAGAGACGCGCAGCAGTGATTACAACAGAAATCGCCATCAGATATCATTTACCCACTAGCATGCACTAGGTCGTGAATGGGGTTTGATTTTTCACTAGCATTTAAATATCATAAAATAAGGAATAATACACAATATAAAAATATAATAACTAATATAAAAGCGTATAAATAAGAATAATAATGATAAACTCTATAATAATTAAACTATAACGCCAAACAATCTTCGTACGAAAACAGTTTCCCAAGTAAATAAAAAGAGACAAAAAAAAATTACACTTATATTATTGTATCTAACATGTAAACTCAATAAACTGTAAAATATGAGCCATGAACTTATATACAAGGGCAGCGATAATAAATAAAATATATTTTTATATTCAAGGCATCTAGAGCTTAAATGCAAAAAAAAATTTATATTTTCATTAAAAAAAACTGCATTTATTTTGAAGTTAAAAAAATATTTTAATTTCATCATAAAATATTCATCTCTCATGTATGGATGTTGCTATGATAAAGGCATTTCAAACATAAATATATGAATTTGTTTTTCTTTTTCTCAATATTATTGCATATTTAATTTCCATTTCGTATTTTATTGGCTTTCTTTTAATACCATAACTACTGAACAGCATTGAACAAACAATATCAAGAAGTTAGATAATGAACAAATGTTATTGTTTTATTTAAAACTTGATTTCGTTAAAAAATACTTTACGCAGGATTAATATTATTTTAAAATTTCATTAACATTTTTTTGTTATTAATTTCCTTACAATAATATTTTAAAATTAGAAACCAAATATTGTATAGAATAATTTGATGTGCTCATAATTTATAAATGAATTTAAATTACTAATTAATTCAATTTAAAATAGGTTTAAAAAATTAAAAATCATAAGAAGGAATTTAAATTAATTTATTAGTTTAATTCAACCAGCTATTTAATGGGAAAATAAACATCTGATTGAAAGGAGAAAATGGATGAACCGATAACTTGTTAGTCATCTCATCTAATCGAATCGAGTATGGTTAGCACGTGGATCGAATCGATTAAGTTCGATCATGGTTACATCATGAATCGATCATCGTTAGATATAGGAATTAATGATGTATTATTATTATTAGTATCGATAGTACAGTAATGGCCCATCGCCATTGCAGTTAGGAACTAACACCTTCTAATGATTTCATACAGGGTGTTCTAAGGATTATCTACCACTTAGAATTGAAGGGTAATTTTTGGTATTTTTTTAATGTCTTTAAAAATTATAAACTATTGCACTCATTTATTTTATAAAACGTTCAGTTAAAGATATAATTTAACAATTTCAAAAGTATCCCTGATTATTTATTTCCATATAGTAAAATAAAATAATCAATTTTGATTTTCAAAAAAAAAAAAAACAGTGTTTTTAGCAATTTAAGCTGTCCAAAAATTTCAGAAAATAAAAACCCATTTCCTTTGAAAAAGGAAAAACACATTTGTTTAATATTGAAATCCGATAATATTTGCGACAAGAAAGTGTTTTACAATAGGAAGAAAAAAAAAAAACCTGTTAAATAAAGACTTTAAAAAATGGTATATCTTTTGTTTTTTTAGTTAATCATAAAAATATTGAAATATTTTCTCTTTATTTTGTCAACATTACACATGAAGATAAAACAATCAAAACTTTTTACAATACATTTCACATCATTTAAAAACATAACACTAAACTTTTTTATCTGTATATGGGGCTGTTTATTATTATTAATTTATGTATATCTCAATCTTTTTAAATTTGAACATGTTTTTTTAAATTCTCTGATTTTCTGTAAACTAAGCATTGATCATTATTAATATCAATTTCAATGCTTGAAAAAGTACAAGGCATTTATTTACAACAATGTCAAGAATTCTAAAATCCGAATCGAATTTTATATAAACAAAGATTCAAAACTGCCAATTTTTGTTTTGTTACAACTTTAAAAGTTCAATGTCTTTTTATAAAACTTTAATAATGCAAATATTTTTCGAAGAAGAAAGGAAATGAAGCATAACTTCACGCGGGAACCTTTACAAATTTAAAAAAAAAATAAAAATTTGTGAAAATTTTTAACCGTGAGAAAATATGCAAGTTCCGGTACAAAATTTCTAAAGAGAATAACAACAACATAGTATTCAACCATTACGCAATCTAGATTGACGACAAACCTCAAGATGACCTATGACGTCATTGCCCATCATTTTTTTAACAAGAATCTCTACCCTTAGATGGCAATCGCAGGTTTTTCCACAGTTTTATAACAACTGGCCATTCAGGCTTTAGCCCCCCTCCAAACGATTTCACCGGAAGACCAATAATATTCCAGATACCCTTTGGATACCCACTGACGGAGAAAGGTTAATTTAGCATCCGAAATAAATTGATGCACGATGAGTCATCCCTTATCAGGATCAGTGCACCTCATCACGGATTGCAAACGTCCTTGTAAACAAACGACCTTGTCGATGCTGGTTACATGAGAATTACGTAGCACTTCAACCGTCCTTGACCCAGTGGTGTGTACCTGGTTATTAAGTTGTCAGATCTTCCTCCTCTTCTTGACTGCAACCGTAGGAGTCCCCACCCCCTTTTATTTCTGGAATTAGTGGTGGAACCTATCTCGTTACACCTTCTGATTCTTCTGCAGACGATAATTTATATAGATATCTTTTTTTTTTTTTTTATTCCAAAGACTTCTATTGTTAAAAAGGATTCATGGATTAAATATTTCACCCTACAGTTTAAAACTTGTAATTTTGAAATCAGAAAGTGTAAGGGAGGATTATTTCTATTCTTAAAGCTGTGAGAAACACAGGCATTTATGTATACAAAGATTTTTGTTGTGTGTATATATATATATGAGTAAAAAAAAATGGAATTTTTTAGTAAATGTCTTTTTTATTTACATATTGTTGTAACATTTTGTACTTTCATTTCTTTATTGTGAAGATATATGTGTCTTCCTTTTTTGTTATCATACGTAAAATAGGGTCTGATGACCGACCGAGTGACTAGCGCTCTGGCACTCGGTGCCACAGATTTCGGGTTCGAGTCCCGGTGGTGCAATTGACGTTAGTTGTGGTTCGGAATCCACTTTAAACTGTAGGTCCCGGTCTGATATGACTGTTGGGAGTAGGATTGAAAACTTAATACCGCAAAAAGAAAAAAAAATCATCTCTTGTCTCGAAATCTGCCGGTTGGCAGGCGGCCTTGGCTAGCGATGGGGCTGTTGCATCAATGATGATGATGATGATGATTGGTAAAATATGGAATGTGAAAATAATATCTATTATAATATAATAACACTGATAAGCTCAATTTCGGATCGGATATGTACAAATCCTTTGATAATAAACGTGTTTCGGATAATAGAAAGTTGCTTTTGAAGCTATGATTCAATTTTAAAATTCTTATTTGTTTCGATATAATAATAATAAAATGTTTTCATACAATAATGTTAATAAAAAAATTAATCAAATAAAGCTATAATAAAAAATCAAATTTTACAAAAACGTTTCAAGTTTCAACTCGAAACTGAAACCTGTAGCACAGAGCGCTAGTCACTCGGCCAACAGGGCCAAATTCTTATTAGTCACATTAATCAAATTGATGTTAAAAAATTGTGTTTCGTAAGTCACGAAAATAAAATAAGTTATTTACAACAAAATTACATCAATTTATGTACAAAAAATATTCCTCTTGATGTAAATATTAGTATATTTAATAGGACTATACGTCCTGGTAGTTTGTCCCGTTTTCCCTAAACACATTCCACCATGGGGAATGTCCATTCTGGTGGGTTACACATAGTGAATCTATATCGTCTATGTTGCTTTTTGGGGGTACTTAAGGTTCCCCGGGCCATGTCTCCGGACTTGATCCGGGGGCGGGGCCACTTCACAAAGTGATAACAAGGACGTGTCAGGGACAGGGTTCAGCGTTTCTGCTGTTTTGCTCGTCACGTTTCCGAGGTTGGGGCGTGGTTGAGTTGTTATTTACACCTCTGGGTTGGCTGTTGTGTGTAATGCACTACACATGAGGAGCACATGCCTCTCCAGAGAGTTAGTGGTTTGGGCTTTGAGGTATGACAGCTTATATGACAGCTTTGGGGCTCCAAAAGACAAAAGCGGCCTGATGTCCAATTGGTGAAGTAGCACCTCTGTAAGTCGAACTTCAAGGAAGACGCCAAATAATTCGAGTTATGGAGGATTTCGACTTACGCGGATCTTGTGAGGAAATATTCGACTTATAGAGGTTTAGATTCTTTCTAACTGATTTTGAGTTAGAGAGGTAAAATAAATAAAAAATCAAGTTACAGAGTTAATGAACATGTTTATTTGCAACTTAAAAGTTATATTATGTACTACAATAAGAAATCAAAATAATTCCGAAGCAACCTTAAAATTAAAAATATTATATATTAAAAAACTCAGTTATTATTATTTATTCTTTTTTTGTTTTTTGTTTTAGACAATTCGATCGTTCTCTATCTATGGCATTATCTAAACTATAAAGAGCAGAAAATTCTTTTTCCTCCGAGTTGCTATTTCATAGAATTGGTTATTCTGTTTACTATATACTCATACATTGTTTCTAAGGAAACAATGACGTGCTTTGTCGGCAAATCCTTAAAGTCGGTAACTTATTTTTCTTCGAGCTATAGAGGTGATTAGTTTCAAATGATCGAGTTGTAAAATCAAACATTGCTAATGTTCCAGATACAGAGGTTCAATTTGTTTTCGAGTTACGGAGAGAAAATATTTACCAAAATGGCTTGTGGGGATTGACTCATTATTTCGACTTATACAGGGTTGAAATTTCGAGTAATGGAGGTTTTGGGGCTTGAAGGGAAGGGGAAACAAAAACTTTTTTCGAGTTGTGGAGGTTTTCGACTTACCGAGATTCGGCTTAAAGAGGTTCTACTGTATTATGGTATTAAAAGAAAACCCAATAATATACGAACTGGAAATTAAATATGCATTAATATTGAGAAAAAGAAAATCAAATTCGCATGTTTTAGGTTTTGAAATGCCTTTATCAAAGCAATATCCATATATGAAGGATGTATATTTTCGAATGGAATAAAAATATTTTTTAACTTCAAAATAAATGCAGTTTCTTTAAAATGAAAATATAAATTTTAGTTCTAGATGCATTGAATATATATTAAAACATATTTTATTTTTTATCACTCAATTATATATAAGTTTATATCTCATATTTTACATATCACATACAATATATATTTTTTTTGTCTCATTTTATTTAGTTTGGAAACTGTTTTCGTTCGAAGATTGTTTGGCGTTATAGTTTAACTATTATGGATTTCCTTGTATTATTCTTATTTATATGCCTTTATATTATTTATTATATTTTTATATTGCTTACTATTCTTTATTTTATAATATTTATAAGCTAGTATAAAAATTAACCCGACACACGACCTAGTGCATACTAGAGGGGGGATGATATCTGATGGGGCCGTCTGCCTACTGACAAATTTCGAGACAGGAGATGTTTTCTTTTTATGGGGTAGGGTTGTCGGCCCTAGACCCAACAGTCCTATTAGACAGAGATCTACAATTTAAAGTGGAATCCTAACCACTACAAACACCAATGGCAGCGCATACCAGAACGCTAGTCACTCGGCCATCAGGTCAAAAATATTTATTATTAAATAAAAATTTAAGAAATATATGTGTCTTAATACGAATGCTATTATCTAAAATTAATAAATGTCCCGTTTTGAGAAAATATTTAAGTAGCCACATTAAGTATAGCTCTAATAGATTTACAAAGCAAATTCACAGTTTTATTTTGGCATATATTGCTATCCAAAACTTTCTTTTACTAAATCATGTCTTTTTTCCAACATAGAGAATGTGGCATGCTATTGAAGAACTGTTGTGATAGTCAAAAGTAGGTTTCGACTAAAGACGAAAGAAAACAAAACGGGTCAAAACTTTTGTTTGCAAGAAGTGTTGACATCCATCTAATAAAATACATTTTTGCTGCTTCGAAATTTGAGTAAAACAAAAGTATAGGAAATCTTCGTGTGTTCGTCACGTTTTCGTTCTTTAAGCCCTAGTTTTCCTGCAGTTGTCTTTTCTGTGTTTAGAAATACGAACCACACGTAGCCAATACATTGGAATTTTTTTTTCTAATACAAAATTTGCTTAACACCGGTAAAAATGATAAAATGAAGCATTTATTTTTTTTTTTCGTGATTTGTTTAACACCGGTAAAAACGACAAAATGAAGCATTGATTTTATTTTTCTTCATGATTTGTTTAACACCGGTAAAAACGACAAAATGAAGCATTTATTTTATTTTTTCTTCATGATTTGCTTAACACCGGTAAAAACGACAAAATGAAGCATTGATTTTATTTTTCTTCATGATTTGTTTAACACCGGTAAAAACGACAAAATGAAGCATTTATTTTATTTTTCTTCATGATTTGTTTAACACCGGTAAAAACGACAAAATGAAGCATTGATTTTATTTTTCTTCATGATTTGTTTAACACCGGTAAAAACGACAAAATGAAGCATTGATTTTATTTTTCTTCATGATTTGTTTAACACCGGTAAAAACGACAAAATGAAGCATTGATTTTATTTTTCTTCATGATTTGTTTAACACCGGTAAAAACGACAAAATGAAGCATTTATTTATTTTTTTTCGTGATTTGTTTAACACCGGTAAAAACGACAAAATGAAGCATTGATTTTATTTTTCTTCATGATTTGTTTAACACCGGTAAAAACGACAAAATGAAGCATTTATTTTATTTTTCTTCATGATTTGTTTAACACCGGTAAAAACGACAAAATGAAGCATTGATTTTATTTTTCTTCATGATTTGTTTAACACCGGTAAAAACGACAAAATGAAGCATTTATTTTATTTTTCTTCATGATTTGTTTAACACCGGTAAAAACGACAAAATGAAGCATTTATTTTATTTTTCTTCATGATTTGTTTAACACCGGTAAAAACGACAAAATGAAGCATTGATTTTATTTTTTCTTCATGATTTGTTTAACACCGGTAAAAACGACAAAATGAAGCATTGATTTTATTTTTCTTCATGATTTGTTTAACACCGGTAAAACGACAAAATGAAGCATTGATTTTATTTTTCTTCATGATTTGTTTTACACCGGTAAAAACGACAAAATGAAGCATTGATTTTATTTTTCTTCATGATTTGTTTAACACCGGTAAAAACGACAAAATGAAGCATTGATTTTATTTTTCTTCATGATTTGTTTTACACCGGTAAAAACGACAAAATGAAGCATTGATTTTATTTTTCTTCATGATTTGTTTAACACCGGTAAAAACGACAAAATGAAGCATTGATTTTATTTTTCTTCATGATTTGTTTTACACCGGTAAAAACGACAAAATGAAGCATTTATTTTATTTTTCTTCATGATTTGTTTAACACCGGTAAAAACGACAAAATGAAGCATTGATTTTATTTTTCTTCATGATTTGTTTAACAACGATAAAAACGACAAAATGAAGCATTTATTTTATTTTTCTTCATGATTTGTTTAACACCGTTAAAAACGACAAAATGAAGCATTGATTGTATTATTTTTTTTTAAAGTGAAATGATTATCTTAAAATGGTGGCAATGGAAGAAGTTTGCTCAACACTATTTTTTTGACTAACACTTATTAAAAATTAGTGAAAATAATTTTCATCATATTAATTTTTTTTAAATATTCCTGGAACATACACGGATTTCAAGACTTTCTAGATACGAATATCGTGTTATAGATAATCCAGAAAACTCCAATCAGGCAGTACATATATCATGCTATTCTCTGTCACAATCTTTACAGATTATGCATACTTTTATACACTTACATATACTTCTTCAAAGCGGTTTTTCTAACGCATATCAATAGTAAAAGTTCAATAACATATCAATAGTTCTAATTTCACTACTCCCTATTTTCTACATTCTAAACTACGAGCCCAACTCGTGGCTGAGTGGCAACGCGCGCTGGTGAGCATTAGCTGAAATGGAAATTTAAAAAAATTCTAATTACAAATAAGTTTGTCTTCTATTCAATAGAAAATAAGAAATGGCACAAAAAAGTACAAAATGTGTCTTATACTTTATAATTCATTCTGAACAATTTTCAACAGATGCTTTTATTTATTGCCATAAATATTTAATTGTTCAAATGATCTCTATCTACCTTTTGAAAAGAATTATATTCGAAAGAAATATAAATTTCTAACTATCAATATTAAATAAAGCCCTATATAATACAACATTATATCAAAATATTTTTTTAAAGTTCAGCTATAAGCTTGTTGTGAGAGGAAATAGACCATAGAAGGCCAACAATTGAAAAAAAATCCATAAAACAGAACTTCGATGATTTATCGTGGTTTAATCTCGTAAACCGGAAAACCACAATTTTTTTTATTTCAAGTTTTTTTATTTATTTTTTTTATCAAATATAATCCATTTTTCCCAGGAATACGCAGACCAGTGTCCACTGTTACTTTTCTTGTGACCTGCCTCGTCAGAGGTCAGTTTATCATTATTATTTTTTTTTTAAAGTACAGTATGAAATTTTAAAAAATTTAGATTTTGTGGAAAAAATAAAATTCGATCGTAATTTGAGGAATCAGAATATGAAAAAAAAAATTTAAAGCAAAACTTGATTTTGCTCTAATAAAAAATCACTGAAATATCAGAACATTTTCTTAAAAATACAGTATTGATTGATATACAATAGTATACAGTATAATATATATTTTTATAATATGTATAATATAATATTTCTTAAATATTAAGATAAAGTTATTAAAAATTAGGTGATAAGAATTTTTTCGATAATGCATTAACTTGGATGCAGGGTTCTCTACTAGGTTATTTTTCATCGATTTATTTATTACACTAATACATCTCATTTCTGTTGTCTATAACATATCTGAATCAGTCTATACATCTCATTTCTGATGGCTATAACATTTCTAAATTAGTCTATACATCTTATTTCTGTTGTCTATAACATTTCTAAATCTGTCTACACAATTCATTTTTGTTGTCTATAACATTTCTAAATCAGTCTCATTGCTGTTGACAATAAGATTTCTAAATCAGTCTATATATCTTATTGCTGTTGTCGTTAACAAAATTTGTTTCATGAATAAGTTACAGATTTTCTGGAATTGACAAAAATTTTCTGTTTTAAAATTGTAGTGAAAAAACTAATGTAACTAACCTTTCTCTCACGCGCTTTCAAGAGCGCCCCCTGTAGTGTTCCAGAGAAATGATTAATTGGCCTGCAGATTCTCAACAGATCACATCTATATCTGCCACGCAGCAGATCTCAACAGTTACATATTTATCTCAACAATGCGCTGAGCCGAGGTTCCAGCTCAAAAGGGGAGTCCTGCCACGAAACTCTAAATATATATATTTTTTACTATAAATTTTGTGTTAAATATTATATGCGTTTAATTGTGTGTGTTTGGTGGTGCGCTTGTAAATAAAAGGGAGTTCTAAAACCTGTGACTCAAGTTTCTCTACCCAACCACACCCATTATAATAACTGTGTTTCTAGACATTGCATTAAAATACGACAATCCTTGTAAACAAACATTTTTAGGCATTAATAATAATAATAAATCTATAATTAGAAATCATCTGACTAATCACTTTTGTACATGGTTGTTACAAAAATCGAACATACTTAAGGAAATCGAATATATATATATATATATATATGTGTGTGTGTGTGTTAAAAAATATCATTATTCATAATATACCATAACATTATTCTCAGTATACCATAATATACCATTTAGTTATATGTTATTTTTAATTTGCAATTTTCATTAAAAAATAATTTCTTTTCATCTTATATAATGGAATAAAAAAAAGAAAAAAAAAGCATTTTAAACTAATTTATTAATAAGTTAAATCTATAATTTTTTAAATTTAAATAAATCAAACGAATTAATAACTGTGACTTTAATCCTTAGGTTTATTTAACTCTAATACAAAAAATTTGTTCCCTTCATTATAATTTTATCATTGACACATTATTTATGAATTCGTCACTATTATGATGAGCAATACATTATAATTATCATCTAGTAGTTATATATATCATTTTGCGCCATTTTATTATTTATAGTACACTAGAACCATCACTCTCAATACACCATACTCGATACAATACATCATCTTGTTTTGAATGGTTTTATTTAGAGTAATCCAAAAATAGAATAACAAGACTTTTACAACAATTTGGAGAAAAGCGACACACAAGGCTACAACTTTCGTTTCTTAGAAAACGAAGTTCGTTTACGGAAGAGGTACTTCGAGCCAAGAAAAATTCTAGGTTAGATCAATTTTCCTTTCAGCCTCGATGATATGCACGGTAGCATCACATTGACATAGAATTCTCAATGAAGCATACAAAGAATAACATCAAAAAGTGTAATTCGTGGGAAATCGCAATGTTTTGCTTTTTTTTTACTGTCAAATAATTGATCACTTGTTGTTTTATACATTGAAATCTATACTATTTTTTTTTTAAATCTTGAATGAGAAAAGTAGGCTGGTCGTCTGAGTATAAATTAACAAATAGGAAAGGTTCTTTCAGACTTTCAGGGAAGTTTAAGCATGTTAGTCAACTATCAGCATGATAGTTAGTCAGATAAGTCAATCAACTTGTTCAGACTGAATCCTCTGAGTTTTTGTTACCTATTGGAGAATTGTTTTTTTTTTTAATTAATTCTTACTAATGAGTTGTTTGTAAAAATATATTGGTTGCATTTTCTTTTTATTATGGTGTGCAAGGTATCTCATAGTAAGGAAATATATTATTACATAGTTCGACCAACTTTTGTAAGCAATTGTGATTACCAGTTGAATTAGAATATTATGAAATTCTACTGTTTCATTAACTTACAAAATAATGAATAGATGGTATCAAATCAAAGATTTTAACAACTTTGTTCTTGTTTATTAATGTAGGTCTTTGCACTCCACTACAAAGCGTCATTTGACGAGAGATAAAGATAGGATTGGTTTGTTTTGGTTTATCGCTCTACGGTCACCTTGTGCCCCCGATGGCTAAACAGACTGGGACCTATAGTTTATAGTGGATTCCGAACCACTCCCAAACATCCATTCCACCGCCAGGATTCTAACCTGGATCCTGTGTACCAAAGACCAGAGCTCTAGCCGATTGACCATCAGGTCGCAGATAAAGAGATGACATTATCTTCCAAGATTATTTATACATCGGGAAACACTTACAAGCCAGCCTCACAATCGATGTAAAAAGCTAGTCATAATCGCCATCGAATCTCCTCGTTGCAATGGACGCCACCAGCAGATTTGAATCTTAACCCTCCTGTACGTTATCTGCCCATTTTATCTCTAGGCCAATAGATTTAAGCCAATTCTATTTATTGGTGTGTTTCTTATAATATTGGAATAAAAATCGATATTTCTTGTAAGTTATTTTGTAATAATATTAATATCGACTTAATTACAATAGAGTAATATTTTTTGTTGAGCATCTGCATTCCATTTTTGTAGACCAATGTACGGAGGATAAACTTAAATGGCCTCCCAGAAGATAATGCAACTGCCGCAATTGCATGTCGTATGGGAGACGACTCTCATCAGGTTGTCAATGCTAGACAATGCCACTATTGTCATCTAGTCTTCACATTTGTAAAAGCAGAAACTGCAATAACCTCCGCGATCGGATTCGAAATTCAACCATCTGGTACATTTCCAGCTTCTCATGTTATCATTAAGCCCGGATATGACCTGCCTTATCTTGAAGAGCATTTTCTTTCCTTCTATAGGCTGTTTACAGTAATACAGTTTTCAGTTCTCATTTCAGTAATTCAGCATTAAATATCGATCTCTCCAACTTATCTTCTCACCATAAATTCTTTTTTTTTTATTGTTGATATTACTTTCTATCTTCAGTTTCTTAAAATACTCCTTTGCCCCTCAGTTTTGAATTGAAATTAAACCAACCATTAATTAATCCAACACAGGTAGGTTTTTTGTTTTGAGCAATGGAATCTTAACTTTCCTTGTGGGCAATTTTAACGCTTTGATTTATATTTTAATTTAATTACGTATAAGCAGTCGACTTTTAAAAAATTAGTAATATATATATATATATAATTTATTCTGTTGATTCTGCTGTGGCAAACACTTCTGCTGTTGCGCGGATAATTTAAAAATTATTTTTCATCGATTTTGTAACTTTTTAGCAGTTTCGATGTGTATTTTAACGAAATGAGTATTTTGTTGCCATATTTATAGTTCTGAAGAGAATTTAGCAGCAATAAAAATTTTGATGAACATTTTTTACGACTTGCTAAGCATCTTGTTAATATTTAATTGATTAAAACATGAAAAAATATTTTTTTTTACATAAGTATGGACCAATAAATAAAAGGAAATTTTTTTACATTCCAACTATTCGATGACCATTTCGTCAATAATCCAGAGTTAACAAATAATCCAAAATAATATGTTTTTACATACTAATAGTTTTGCACACATTTTTACAATTACTGACGAAAAATTGTTGATTGATAATTACTTTTCTAAATATTGAGAATTGAAAAATATTAAAATTATTAATAAATAATTAAATATTGAAAAATTTTCACCAGAAAATAAAAAAAAAAATAAACGTCTTAAAAAAAAAAAAATTGTCTGACAATGCAAAATATCCTGGCGTCGAATGCAACATATTTATACATTATGCACATAGATTAACGAAAGTACGAAATTAATGATATTTCTTTGCTGATAAATTGAAAACAACTACAGTACAGGAATTCGTATAGGTTCAGAAACATAACACAATGAAATTTATGACATACTTGAATTTCTTGTAAAGTATTTTTATGTTAAGATAAATTTGCTGTAGTGCAATTTTTTGACAGAATGTTACGACCTTGAATATAAATTACATTATGCCATTCAAATTACATTGTATGTATATATCATCCAGTTTTTTCTTCTTACATTTTTTTGTCCAGAATAACATTGAATCTGTTTTCAGTAAACATAACAACGTAAAATCTTGCATAAAAATAATATTTATATGTAATGAGAGAATTTTGAAAGAAAAAGAAACGTGTCGTTGTTTGCAAGCGTGCTAGTTTTCCATCTACTTCTTTTGAAACTTCAGTATATAAGAAGCCAAACAGTGCTGTTATTCGTCATTTCGTCATCCATTTTTTTTTCTTACCACGAAATCATGCATTACTTCATATGTATGTTAACAAGTGAATATACATCATAAAATACGACTACTACGCAGATAAATAAAGCTTTCGATATTTATTATTAAAAATGTATAAAAATTGTAAAAATACGAAACAATAAGAGTAGAAAACAATTTTTGTATTATTTTACGAAATATATCAATATTTGGTGTATAATACTAAATTTTATGTATTTTAAGCTACTGTAACCTTATGGGGGCCTGATGCCTGAGTATCAATGTCACAGGTTTCGAGTTCGAGTTCTGGCGGAGTTATGGATATTTGTATTGGTTCGGAATCCACTTTAAACCGTAGGTTCTGTTCTAATATGACTATTGACTGGCAACCCTACCCTGTAAAAAGAAAACATCTCCTGTCCTGTAGGCAAACAGTCTCGACCCACCATGGGGCTGTTGCGCCAATGATGATGATGATGGGTTTAAATATAGATGCAAAGAATGTTTGAAAATCAAAAAAATTTAAGTTGTCAATATAGTTACATTTACATTTGATGCATATTAAGAATCAGTCATTCACCACGATATATACCACGATATGTTTCCTCCATATCATGAATATGCATAAAATTAAAATTTAAAAACTTTAAAAGCGGTTTTTTGCAATTATTAAAAAATTTTTTAAATAAATCAGCCTTTATAATAAGGAAATATACATTAACCATAATAAATTAAAATTAAAAAGTGCAAAAACATATGTCACCCATAAGATATTCTCTTCGATTTAAAACAAATTTGGATTAGTTTTCAAAACAAAATTAATCAAAATTCAGGACTATATTGAAACTATTACTACACTATCACTATATTTCACGTGGCAATGGGTATAGACATTTCTTAAAGAGTACCTTTGCAACAAAACTGTTACTATAACTCCATAACTTAAAAGTAATAAAAATAAAGAAATCAAAAGGTTAGTGTAGCACTATAAGTTTAAAAATTAAATTAAAACTGAAATTAAAAACTTAATTAAATTATTAAACATGGTGGAATTACTGGAGTAAAAACTCTGTAAAAAGAATTAAAATTAAAATTAAATATAAAAAATTGAAGTTTCAAGGTACAAAGACATAATCAGGGGTTATCGCATATGCCATTTTAAAATACACAAGAAAATCATTTAAGGTGCAAGAGATTTAAATAAAGATGCTTAAAAATAATTAAGATAAATTAATAAAATATTCGATTTTTAAGAAAAGAAAAGACAGAAAACAGCCCAGCTCAGGTTCAAGGAGCTAAAACATTTTATTTTAATTTCCTTACTATTATATTTAGCTATTTACATATATACATTCATCGTACTTCAATATATACTGTATCGTGGAGGATAATTTGGTTCGAAACCCGATAAACGATTGAGAACAGAACGTTTCTGTGTTTATCCTAAGATTGGCCACGATATTTCTGTGAAAGGAAAAAACTCCCTTTTTTCAGTTCAAGGGTTTGGTTTGTCACTCTACGGTCATTTTTTGCACACTTTAGGCTAATTAGACCTGGACCTACAGTGTAATGTGGATTTCGAACCACTAACAAACAGTCAAGCCACCACCAGACTTCGAGCCTAAAGCCTGTGGTGCCAAAGGCCAGAGTGCTAGCCAATTGTGAAGCCTGTGGTACTAAAGGACAAAGCGCTAGCCAATTGTGAAGCCTGTGGTACCAAAGGCCAGAGCGCTACCCAATTGGTTATCAGGTCTTTTCGTTTCCAGAGACAAGAAGGAAGGATGGTACAAATCCCTCAAATACGGATCTTGTAAGGTTTTGTTCTAAATTATGATGGAATAGCACGAGAACACTGTAGCATGCCCACCTTGCTGTGGTGTCTGGTTAATGATAAATCTTAAAGACCTGTCACTCTTGTAGAGAATGGCATCAGGCCAATGTGTTCGACATTTGAAGACAACAGTTTACATTGCATAAAAATTATATAGCGGGGATGATTCTTTTCCCTTAACTTTGAAAAATAATTTAAACATTTATTTATAATAACGTAACATATAATTTAACATTAATTTAACATATAATTTAACATTAATTTATCATATAATTTAACATTAACAACAGAATCACTCAAATATTCTCCTGTTATAAAATGAAAGTAAAGAAGAGTTGTGAAAATTTACTGACTTTATAATAAACAAGTAATATATAAAAAAAATTATATATAATATGTTTTAATTATATATAATATATTTTAATTATATATAATATATTTAAAATTATATATATATGTATATTTTAAGTCAATTCCTACTTTTTTTTCACTCTATTGCAGAAAGTCTTTTATAAATAATTTTCATTCATTTTTTTTAATTTTATCTGGCGCCATCTATTAGTAGATATATGCAACTTAAATCTAAAAAAAACTAAAATTAATTAATTAAATTTAATTTCTAAATTAATATTTGAAAAAACTGTATTAACATCAAATGTCATCCACTACAAGTTCCAAAAAAATGTATTTGAATTAGAGTGGATGAATAAAAAGTATTTTCTGAACAATTGAAAATTTGAACAAGATATATATAGAGAGAGTATGAGCTAATAGAAGGAATTGAAAAAAGCAGATTGGTGTTGCAGGGATATCAAACTACCTAATAGCTCAGAATCATACTCTTCACCATCACTTGTCGAGTCTCGAACCAAGAACTCTTAGTTTAAACTCCAACTTACCATCCACTAACGTACACCAGTTTCACTCTGACCCTCATGCATGAATAGCTTGTTTAGAAAATGCTTTGAATTCAACGATAATCAAATAACAAGCACCTGCTATTTTAAATATTTAAATATCACTCATATGTCTGATCCTGTTTTTATGAACAGTGTTATTTCAAAACTTTACTTCTGCTAACAAAAAAAAATTCTCTAAATCCTTAAAATTGTTTGAACTACTCAAGATTCAAAACTAAAAAAAAATAATAAAAAAAAAAAAAATCTAAATTTTGCGATTTTATAAGAAATGACAGACATAATTTACTGTTCAAGCTTCATCGATACAATTTTATACAAACCTAAATAAGTACATTCTAATAATAACAATAACAGAATGTAACTATCAAAACTTAAGATCGTTTTTCAAAAAAAAAAAAAAAAAATAGATTGTATTACTGTATGATTTATATTATTTTCGGGCAATTCAATGTCATCGGATACCAAAAGAAAAAAAAACCACTTTTATATGATTGTAAAATAAATATTAATTTCCAATGCTTTTTAGCTTTCTTTATTTTTTATTTCTGACTTATAATTTTTTTTTTTTTTTATATTTATAGATTTGACTGAAATGTATAAATGAATCTTTGCATTATAAAATCTAAACAGATATGTTTTGCGGAATCTATACTATAGCATATAAAAAATGTGTAACAATAACATGAATTCCTATTTATGTGAGCATTTATGGGTGTATAGGAGATTTATAAAGGACAATATAATTCTTTTGATACAGCAGCATAGGTTAAAGAAAAAGCAAAGCGGTTTTTGATTAATAAAAATTAAAACATTTAATGCAAAGAAAAAAATTAAAAAAAAAAAAAATTAATTGAAATGGAAAAACTTTTTAACTGAGCACAAATTTTATTTTTCATATTACTAATAATTACTTTCTGATCTCTAAAGAAATTTTCAATTTTAAACATAAAAAAATATTTATTATTTCATGAGACTTTTTGTATGGTACAGGGGTGAAATTTATCTCAATCAAATGATTGTTGTTACAATTCCTAGCCAGTAGCAAGTCAAAATAAATATTTATTCTTATCTGATTTTGACTAAAAAATTACTAAGAACTACTTTCAGAACAGTAAGAAATTTTAAATTTTAAATAACAGAAAAATTTTAAAAAAAAAATGTTTATTCTTAATAACCTTTTTTTTTATTTGGTACAGAGGTGGAATACTAATATGTATGAATCAAATGACTATTGCTACTACTATTAAATGTTAAGGATCATCAACTGAATCAGAGGCTTCTTTTCCATGTATTGTAAAAACATAAGGTCTGATGACCGAGTGGCGCTCGGTACCATAGGCTTCGAATTCAAGTCTCGGCGATGCCATGAATGCAAGAACAATTACACTACAGTTCCAAGTAAGAATTCTCTTGTTCTTTCTTCTTTAACAAACTGGATAAAAGGGCAATGGTACTATGGCATTTAATGATGAAAAAGAGTTAGGTAGGGAAGCATGTGAAGGGATTTTTCCAAAGGACATTTAAGGACAGACTTTCCCCGTGTTTAAGGGGACATAGGTATTAAAAGTTCTAGAACAATTAAACTATTACTCCAAGTAAGAATCCTCTTGTTCTTGCTTCTTTAGTATATAACAAACTGAATAAAGGGCAATGGTACTATGGCATTTAATGGTGAAAATGCGTTAGGTATAGAAGTACGTTAAGGGATTTTTCCCAAAGGACATTTAAGGACAGATTTTCCCCTGGCTTAAGAGGACATAGGGATAAAAATTTCTAGAACAATTACACTACTATTCCTAGTAAGAATCTTCTTGTTCTTGCTTCTTTAGTATATAACAAACTGAATAAAAGGGCAATGGTACTATGGCATTTAATGGTGAAAATGCGTTAGGTATAGAAGTACGTTAAGGGATTTTTCCCAAAGGACATTTAAGGACAGATTTTCCCCGTGTTTAAGGGGACATAGGAATAAAAATTTCTAGAAAAATTACACTACTATTCCTAGTAAGAATCCTCTTGTTCTTGCTTCTTTAGTATATAACAAACTGAATAAAAGGGCAATGGTACTATGGCATTTAATGGTGAAAATGCGTTAGGTATAGAAGTACGTTAAGGGATTTTTCCCAAAGGACATTTAAGGACAGATTTTCCCCGTGTTTAAGGGGACATAGGTATTAAAAGTTCTAGAACAATTAAACTATTTCCAAGTAAGAATACTTCTTGTTCTTGCTTCTTTAGTATATAACAAACTGAATAAAAGGGCAATGGTACTATGGCATTTAATGGTGAAAATGCGTTAGGTACAGAAGTACGTTAAGGGATTTTTCCCAAAGGACATTTAAGGACAGATTTTCCCCGTGTTTAAGGGGACATAGGGATTAAAAAGTTCTAGAACAATTAAACTACTATTCCAAGTAAGAATCCCCTTGTTCTTGCTTCTTTAGTATATAACAAACTGAATAAAAGGGCAATGGTACTATGGCATTTAATGGTGAAAATGCGTTAGGTACAGAAGTACGTTAAGGGATTTTTCCCAAAGGACATTTAAGGACAGATTTTCCCCGTGTTTAAGGGACATAGGTATTAAAAGTTCTAGAACAATTAAACTATTACTCCAAGTAAGAATACTCTTGTTCATGCTTCTTTAGTATATAACAAACTGAATAAAAGGGCAATGGTACTATGGCATTTAATGGTGAAAATGCGTTAGGTACAGAAGTACGTTAAGGGATTTTTCCCAAAGGACATTTAAGGACAGATTTTCCCCGTGTTTAAGGGGACATAGGTATTAAAAGTTCTAGAACAATTAAACTATTACTCCAAGTAAGAATACTCTTGTTCATGCTTCTTTAGTATATAACAAACTGAATAAAAGGGCAATGGTACTATGGCATTTAATGGTGAAAATGCGTTAGGTACAGAAGTACGTTAAGGGTTTTCCCAAAAGGATTTTTCCCAAAGGACATTTAAGGACAGATTTTCCCCCTGGTTTAAGAGGACATAGGGATAAAAATTTCTAGAACAATTACACTACTATTCCTAGTAAGAATCTTCTTGTTCTTGCTTCTTTAGTATATAACAAACTGAATAAAAGGGCAATGGTACTATGGCATTTAATGGTGAAAATGCGTTAGGTATAGAAGTACGTTAAGGGATTTTTCCCAAAGGACATTTAAGGACAGATTTTCCCCTGGCTTAAGGGGACATAGGGATAAAAATTTCTAGAACAATTACACTACTATTCCTAGTAAGAATCCTCTTGTTCTTGCTTCTTTAGTATATAACAAACTGAATAAAAGGGCAATGGTACTATGGCATTTAATGGTGAAAATGCGTTAGGTAGAGAAGTACGTTAAGGGATTTTCCCCTGGCTTAAGGGGACATAGGAATAAAAATTTCTAGAACAATTACACTACTATTCCTAGTGAGAATCCTCTTGTTCTTGCTTCTTTAGTATATAACAAACTGAATAAAAGGGCAATGGTACTATGGCATTTAATGATAAAAAAGAGTTAGGTAGGGAAACATGTTAAGGGATTTTTTACCAAAGGACATTTAAGGGCAGACTTTCCCCGTGTTCAAGGAGACATAGGGATAAAAAGTTCAAGAACCATTATACTGCTATTCCAAGTAAGAATCCCCTTGTTCTTGCTTCTTCAGTTATTTAAAAATTCGAAATTGCGAAAGCGATTATCAACTATCAAAACAACAGACGCCAGATGGCTTCGGTTAATTTAAAATGCTCCAAAGTTCTCACAGCTCTGCCTGATGAAAGACAGCGAATTCCCACGCGATGGACGAACTTGATGGTCATTACAATGGCGAAAGACCTCACACAAACCTTCCTCCACCTCGCACAATAGGAATAATTATAGGCTTGTCCGAAAATAAAAAAGAAAGGACTCCCAACAAAGTTTTTATCTTAAAAAAATTTAACTTCTCCCTCTATTCCGAATAGCGGTAAGGAATGTGACGTAATCAAATGAAAAGGAAACTGTATCATTACAGTCTGGACTCTTATTTACTTGAAAATTAATGTTTAATGATGGTTTTTTTTTTTCAGGAAGGTCACAATCTCTGTGTTCAAGAGTTTGTTTGCCTTTGTCTCACCTGTGTCTCTCTCGATTTTTTTTATTTTAAATTCCCCTTTTTTTTTTTTTTTAATTCTTTCTATTAATTAAAAGTTATTAAGTTTTACATTATCTTTCAAATAAAAGATTTTCAATACTACTACACAATGAAATAGTTTCCATTTTTTTTAATTTAATAAAATGTGAGGACAAAAATATCGCTAAGTAATCAAAAGATAATTTTAATCGTGCGTGTAAAATATCCGATAACGATTAAAATTATCGTTATTCGATATTTTACACTCGCAAATAAAATTATCGTTTGGTAATTGTAACGGAAAAAAAAATATTTATTCAAAATAATAATTTCGATTTATCATGAACACAGTCGCAGGATTGAATAAATTTCTATAATTGTAATTTTATGAAATTAATTTTAGTTATATAACATTTAGCTTGTATCTTTTTATTTAAATTTAAGATCGCCAAATTTCTTTTTATTTTCCCTTCAAGAGTTTAATGGCATTGCCCTATTATATAAAATAAAAAAAATTTTATTTGGAAAAAATATCGCTAAGTAATCAAAAGATAATCTTAATCGCAAGTGTAAAACATCTGATAACGATTAAAATTATCGTTATTAGATATTTTACACTCGCAAATAAAATTATCTTTTGGTAATTTTGGAGGAAAAATTATTTTAAATAATTAATTATAAAGATAAGCACTTTAGAATGTAAAAAATAAATTTTAACCCTATATAATAGGATTGTAAACATACAAAAAAATATTTTTTTTAATTATTAATTAAAAAAATATTCTTATTATTTTACTTTCGTTAAGTTAAAATAATAATTCTATTAATCATTTGTTAAAATAAAAGCACAACCATGTCACTTTCAATATTTATGCAACCAGACGGTGACAGGGGTTAAAAATAATTTAATTTAAATAAAATTAATTAACAATTAATTTAATTTAATTTCAGTTTTAATTTAAATAAGAAATTATAAGAAAAATTTTTTTTTTTTTTTTTGAGATTTTTGATTAAGCACAAATAAAAAAATTCAATTCAAAGGTAAAATGACTTTTAGGTGTTATATATATATATATATATATATATATATACATTATATACACTGAAGTGACAAAAGTCATGGGATACCTCTTAATATCGTGTCGGCCCTCCTTTCGCCCGGCGAAGTGCAGCAACTCGACGTGGCATGGACTCAACAAGTCGTTGGAAGTTTCTGCAGGAATATTGAGCCATGCTGTCTCGATAGACGTCCATAATTGTGAAAGCGTTGATGGTGCAGGATTTTTGGGCACGAACAGACCTCTCGATGATGTCCCATAAATGCTCGACGGGATTCATGTCGGGCGATCTAGGTGGCCAGATCATTCGTTGGAATTGTCCAGAATGTTCTTCAAACCAATCGCGAACAGTTGTGGCCCGGTGACATGGCGCATTGTCATCCATAAAAATCCCATCGTTGTTTGGGTACATGAAGTCCATGAATGGCTGCAAGTGATCTCCAAGTAGCTGAACATACGCATTTCCAGTCAATGTTCGGTCCAGTCGCACCAGAGGACCAAGTCCATGCATGAAAAAACAGCCCACACCATTACGGAGCCACCACCAGCTTGTACAGTGCCTTGCTGACAGTTTGGGTCCATGGCTTCGTGGGGTCTGCGCCACACTTTTTATTTGATACCATCAGCTCTTACCAACTGAAATCATGACTCATCGGACCAGCCCACGGTTTTCCATTCATCTAGGGACCAACCGATATGCTCACATGCCCACGAGAGTCGCTGCAAGCGATGTCATTCTGTCAGTAAAGGCACTGGAGTCGGTCTTCTGCTGGAATACTTTAAAAGAAAGCCAAATTTCTCTGCACAGTTCTAACAGACAAGTCCCTTGTACGTCCCACATTGATTTCTGCGGTTATTTGACGCAGTGTTGCTTGTCTGTTAGAATTTACGACTCTTTGCAGACGTCGCCGGTCTCGGTCGTTAAGTGCAGGCGGTCGACCACTGCGCTGTCCATGGTGGGATGTTATGCCTGAAATTTCATACTCTCGGCACACTCTTGACACAGTGGATCTGGGAATGTTGAATTCCTTAACGATTTCCGAAATGGCATGACCCATGCGTCTAGCTCCAACTAACATTCCGCGTTCAAAGTCTGTTAATTCCCGTCGTGCGGTCATCATCACGTCAAAACCTCTTCATATGAATAACTTGAACAGAAATGAAAGCTCTGCGAAAGCACTGCGCATTTATACCTGTTATATGCGATGCTACTGCCATCTGAAAATTTGCATATTGCTATCCCATGACTTTTGTCACTTCAGTGTATATATATATATATTATGTTTTAAGAAATACGACAAATAAAATATTTGTTTTAGATAACGTAAAAGATTATTTGTTGTATACGTAATACAGCACACATAATTATGACTTAATATCAAAAAGATGCGTTTTTGTTTTTTACATTCTTCTTAATTTTATTTATTGATGAATTCATGAGAAGAGGAGGATACTTCACTTTTAATTTTTTTTTTTTTTTTTGAAAAGAGAAATTAAAATAATCACTCTATTTACAGAACGATTTTTTATAAAATTTTTCTGTAAACAATACATTTCGCTAAAGATTCTAGACGATTTAAAACAGAGCTTTGAGAAGCAGATGTCACCACTTTTCATACGATCATTTGAAGGACATGAAAAATATATATGTAAAATAAATGTCTGGGGTTATTGGTTGGGGTTGAACTATACTTCATCAATGATTTTGGTAAAGTTAAGCAAAATTTTAAAGCAAATTTTTAATTAAAATGTTAAATTTTAATTTTTTAAATTTTATTACGTTTTAAGCCATGTTATGATACGAAGTTGAAATAAAGTTTTAATAAATTAAAATGATATTCCTTTGTATTATGACAATTCTCTTTCCGAATATCTGATTGCTGCAATTTTTATTTGATAATTTCTTGTTTTTACAGAATATCAGTATCAGTTAATACTATTTTTGTATACATGACCTGCATGTATTATTATAAATATTACAAACCATACATGTTAAATAATAACTGTTTTCTATTTTATATTCACGTCAATTTCATACATGAATTAACTTTAAAAATATTTCAATAACAATGAAAATGAAAAGAATTAAATTATGAGAATCATCATATTTTGAATAAATGAAATATGCAAATGTTGTTTGGAAGAAAGTTTGGCGAATGATGAAGTACTTTTTTTTTTCACCAATTCGAACTCTATTTTTAATACTTAAGTTAAACAATTTCAATTTGAAATGATTTGCTGCGATAATTATTCAAGTATTATATTTACAAAATCTTGTTAAGATTATTTAAATTTCATATACCCTCAAACCTGTTTTTATGCAGTCCATTTTTTTTTTTTTTTTTTTTTTTGTGGATATTTTTTTTTCCACTTTTTTTTTTTTCCCCATGGTATATTAAAAAATTCCATCAAATGCACATTATGAATACAAATTAATTTTAAAAAATGTAATTTAAAAAAAAACAAGAGTTGGCTCTCAAAATAGCATGCAAATTAAAAAGAATCCAACAGATCATCTACCCGATATTATACCATTACATTGCCACGAATTTTATTAGATGCGAGATAACCATGTTTAAGAGATAAAAATGATATTAAACCAGTTCTGCACAAGAAATTCCTCGCACTTGACTGAGATTACTAGTTTTAAATACACGTTTTAGACTATGTAAGCAAATCAAGTCAAGTTTGAGTTACTCGAATGCTTTCAATTCCAAGATCAAATTTGCTCGCCTACATGTGATACATACACTGAAGTGACAAAAGTCATGGGATAGCAATATGCAAATTTTCAGATGGCAGTAGCATCGCGTAGAACAGGTATAAATGCGCAGAGCTTTCATTTCTGTTCAAATTATTCATGTGAAGAGGTTTTGACGTGATGATGACCGCACGACGGGAATTAACAGACTTTGAACGCGGAATGTTAGTTGGAGCTAGACGCATGGGTCATGCCATTTCGGAAATCGTTAGGGAATTCAACATTCCCAGATCCACTGTGTCAAGAGTGTGCCGAGAGTATGAAATTTCAGGCATAACATCCCACCATGGACAGCGCAGTGGTCGACCGCCTGCACTTAACGACCGAGACCGGCGACGTCTGCAAAGAGTCGTAAATTCTAACAGACAAGCAACACTGCGTCAAATAACCGCAGAAATCAATGTGGGACGTACAAGGGACTTGTCTGTTAGAACTGTGCGGAGAAAGTTGGCTTTCTTGGGCTATTCCAGCAGAAGACCGACTCGAGTGCCTTTATTGACAGAACGACATCGCTTGCAGCGACTCTCGTGGGCACGTGAGCATATCGGTTGGTCCGTAGATGAATGGAAAACCGTGGCCTGGTCCGATGAGTCACGATTTCAGTTGGTAAGAGCTGACGGTAGGGTTCGAGTGTGGCGCAGACCCCACGAAGCCATGGACCCAAACTGTCAGCAAGGCACTGTTCAAGCTGGTGGTGGCTCCGTAATGGTGTGGGCTGTTTTTTCATGGCATGGAAATGCTTATGTTCAGCTACTTGGAGATCGCTTGCAGCCATTCATGCACTTCATGTACCCAAATAACGATGGGATTTTTATGGATGACAATGCGCCATGTCACCGGGCCACAACTGTTCGCGATTTGTTTGAAGAACATTCTGGACAATTCCAACGAATGATCTGGCCACCTAGATCGCCCGACATGAATCCCATCGAGCATTTATGGGACGTCATCGAGAGGTCTGTTCGTACCCAAAATCCTGCACCATCAACGCTTTCACAATTATGGACGTCTATCGAGACAGCATGGCTCAATATTCCTGCAGAATACTTCCAACGACTGGTTGAGTCCATGCCATGTCGAGTTGCTGCACTTCGCCGGGCGAAATGAGGGCCGACACGATATTAAGAGGTATCCCATGACTTTTGTCACTTCAGTGTATATTTCTCTGTGTTTTCTTTTTAAATGAATGATTTTACACCCATAGCAAGTTTTTTCCCTATTCTAAGGTTTAATAAGTTTGATTAACAAGTTATTTATCTATATATACATATTCATTTATACGCACACACACACACATATATATATATTATATAAACTAGACTATCTATAAATTATATTCTTATCTTAATTTTCCTTTAAATTTCATTCTAATTTAAAATTTTATTCTAATTATTAATTCAAGGGAGAAAATAATGTCGCAAGTAAACATGATTTTGCTTTTAAAAAAAGTTCAGTTGGTTCTTTACCATGAGCAAATGCATATGATGAAAAATATTGGAAAATTTCGTTAATCTCATTTTCTAATCTTTTAATCATTAACGGCATAAATTATTAGTATAGTAATTTTTAGCACTTTTATTTGAATCTTAACATAATGGTGTAATATTTATTGTAATAACTGCAAGAAATGCAGATGCAATTTTTCTATGATCACAGTTAAAAAAAGCACACTTTATCGTCAATTCTAAAATAAGTCATTTTAAGTCAAAATAGGTAGATATCATTTGTATGAAATAGCATGTTGTTTCTATATTTACCATAAACATTGAATAAAGTATTTCTCAAATAAGGGTCGTCATCCCACAAATGGATTCAAGCAATTTAAGAACTATTTCTGTATTCAAGGTCGAATGTAGCATAATAACAGAAAACATGAGCGAGTAAACAGAACTAAGTATACTACACCAAGTCCATTTTGTTTTCAACAAAATAAGAAATAGATATCTTCTAAAAGTGTTTCTTAATAAAATTTGGTCACATGCGCGTTACTTAAAACCAAGAAAATTTACTTGCATTTCTAATTGTGCTTCCATGCTTATGACTAGACTTGACTGGAGTTTGAGACCTATTCTCTACATATGGCTGCTGTATTTCAAATTGTCCAGTTCACCGTTATCAGAATGATTTTTTTAATTAATATGATATCTAAAGACAATTCTTTAAAATTTTTTGAGAATTCCAAACTGATATTTAAACATATTCAACAAACTAAATAATTCGCAATGTCATGGAAAATTTCCATCACACATTAGTATAACTTCCATTACATTAGTACATCAGTTCCATCACTACACATGACATTATCACACACTATATAGTATTTATTAATCACTTTTAAATGAAATGATAAAGCAATAAATGTCATTTAAAATATGAGATGGAATAAGTATTTTCTAAGATTTGGTGACGTCGTGTTAATTTGGTATATCGTGTCAGTATGATAATATGTATTTGTAAATATTTTTTGATTAAGGTAAAATTTTCTATAATTATCTTATAATTCATGTGTTATATTTGTGGTAATTTTTATACGATGTTTTTATAAACTGAAGCATTTTTTCTCACGAGAAAAATATATAATAAACCCATCACTCAAATTTGCCAGCAGACGAGCTTTATTCTGGATAATTATATTGTACTAATGAGAACAACCTGTCACTGAAATCTGATAACAGATATTCGGTATCATGTACAATGAGGAAATTAGCAAATATCTATGCGACCTTCAATCGAAACAACTACAGATTTAATATTAACTATACCATGATTTGTTCCATCGTGATTGGTGATAAAACACTAATTGAGATACGTCTACTCTAGTGAGAAGTGAGGGAAGCTGTGAGTGAGGAAGCCTCCCCTTTTGACATATTGTCTTAAAAGTAGATTTTTGGTGAAGGAGAGAGAGTTCTGCAACGAATTGACGAGAAATGTGGGGGGTTGGGTGTCCCCTTTTTCTCTCTCTCTCTATCTCTTTTTTTTTTCTCCTCTGAAATGACTAAGTAGGCCGGAGTTTTCCGCCTGTTTTCGAAATGACCCTTTGTGGTTTCATGAATCGCACGGTTCTTTACCATGGGCAAATGCATATGATGAAAAAATATTGGAAAAGCTGACTTTATAATCGTTTAAAATCTCACACACTTTGATGCTACTTGTTTAAATGACAAGAGAGAAAATAATGTTGCAATAAAACATGGTTTTGATATAAAAAATATAATCGGTTCTTTACCATGAGCAAATGCATATGATGAAAAATATTGGAAAATGCTTTAAAATACTTTAAAATCTCATGCAATTTGATTAACTTATTATCACTTATTATCAAAGCATTACATCATAATTCTTAAATGTAACAAGCTTAAAATCTGTGTGTACCTGTATCTATATCTCTATGCGTAAAATCTGTATAAAGTATCACCCAAACAGTAAAAATTCAGTGACAATATGAAAGATTTTATTATTTATACACCGGATAAATATTACCTTTGCATATGTGAATTTAGGGATTATAAACACAACTGATATGCAGGATCGTGACATTTTTTTAAAGATGGATGTGAACAGCATCTGATTAATTTTTATTTTCCATAGAATAATTTAAGGATTTTTTGCAAACAAATCCTATTCATTGCATTGCTCCAATGATAAGGTTTTTATCTTATAATTATTCTCACTTTTTAACTCTTCAATCTAGTGGAACTATTAAATACGGTACATATGTAAAATTCGATACAAATATTAGTTTCTTTCATGACTATAGGAAAAATAATCGATAGTTGTTACCTTTAAGGAGATTTTAATATTATTCGTTTTATTATATTTTGTACTGTTACGAATTACTTATCCATTGTACATACAGTGAACTAAAAGAATGATAACGTTCTAAAGTTTAATCGAACAATTTAGAGCAAAAATAAAAGGACAAAAGTATTGTTTTTAACAAAAAAGGCCAATAACTCCTCTCTACATTAAAATATTTGGAATCTTTTAGTTCAATGCATACATAACATCATTCAAAACATGTAGTTAAACTTTAATTGAATTCTTGTCTGCAGAGTTCCATTTCATTTGGCTTTGTAATGCTTACAATTTTTTTGTGGCAATTCAACTAATTTTTCTTTATAATTCTTCCCTGATGCCACAACTCTTTGATATTTACAACACGTCGTACAGACTGGAGGGCATTGGTCTTGCATGGGATAATTTACATTTGAGGTGCAATGAAATAGAGCAGCCATTTAAGCTTAAGGCATAGTTTTCAAGTCACTAACATTGCCGCATAATTGCAATTCCGTAATAGTTTTGCAATTTATCAATTAACTTATCCATAAATTTGCCTTTATCACTTAATCCAGGTATAATCTTTTAGGGTCCCGCTTGTTTAAGTGACGAGTTTTTTTTTTCTTTTTCTTCTTTCGCCAAGTCCCCTTCTAAACTAACAAAATGGTCGCTGGGGTTACAGTTCACATTTAAATGCAAAAAGCATTTTCTATGCTGTTCAAAATGGCGAAACGTAAAAGAAAGTTTAAAATTTAACGCATATGGCGTATTTAAAAAAAAAAAAAATTTAAAACAGTTATTGCTTTTGCCGATAAACAGAGTACATCGTCTTAGTTTGGGTGACGTAGCTCCTTCGTCATTTGTTAACATTGTTCATGAGATTGAAAAGTTATGTTTTCAACAAGGGCTTAACCAGCTACGCACACTAGCACATTGGTCAAGGAAAGGAATAGATATGATATCAATAACAAAATGCAAGTTTAGTAAATTAAAAAAATACGAACAGTTCTGATGCTAATCATGGAAACGAGGTTATCGGAAAACCTTTGGCGATATCAACTTGACCTGAACAGAGACTTAGAGAAATCGGAATTCTTAAGTGCAGAATCTCCTAATTTTCCACATACTACAGATTATACAACAGAATAATATTTAACTATTATGAAATGTATGCATTTTGCAAATACAATTTTTTCAGATCATATCGCAAAATAGGGGCCGTTGGGATTTGGTGAATTTTTTTGGCCTCCAAGTGGGCTAAAATCGCCAACTGTAGTAACCAAGGTAACTTCTAATGCCTGATTGGCCAAAATTAATTAAATGGTTTAATTTAATTATAGGAAGAATTAGAAGAAGAATTTTAACAAAGATTCATTTAACCTGTTACTACTTCATGCAGTTGTTGTTTTCTTTTCTTGTGTGATAACCAAAGTCTTTGGATTAGCGATGTCTGGTAATGAAGAATTTTATTTTGGGAGAATATATTCCAGGCATTTCTTAAAATTAAGGAAAGGATGCTGCAGCACGGATTTCTGCAGGGATTCGTAATGTCAAAGTAGATTGATTTATTGAATGGCGTATGTTTAAAAGTTTGATTTCTAAGATTGTCCTGTGTTCTATTTTTGGAAATGTTAGGGTTCCAATTGTTATGAAAGATAAATTTAATGGATACACGTGGATATGCAGAGTGAAATTTAATGTTACATCACAAAAATGTGAAGAAATCCATTTGTCAAAATTCATAGTTTTATCAAACAAAATTGAATTTGTGCGATATTATGAGAATTACGTATAACTCGATCCGTAGGCATTCGACAGCGGATATAGCTGATGAGATTGAATATGCGCTGAATAACTTGAATGATTGGATTTTGCAGATAAATCTGCATGGATGTCACAGAGACAACATTATTCTGGGTGGCATACATTCCAATGTGATCTACTCAGTTGAATCATATTCCACCATCATTTTACTTACAATTTTCAACAATTTTTATGGAAGCCTGAATGGCCGAGTGTCTAGCTCAGTGCCACAGGTTTCGGAATCGAGTCCCAGTGGTGCCATGTATGTTTGTAGTGGTTTGGAATCCCCTTTAAGCCATATGTCCTGGTCTTATATGACTGTAAGAGCATTGTTTTTAGGTTTAGTCCGTCTTCAGCCCTGGTGGTTCCCCGCTAAAGTGAAGGTGCATATTACCCTTAGTCATGGACCTCGCCTGCGATGGGATCTTTTGGACTTAATGTAAGTTTTTCTGCACCAGGGGGGATTAGTAACAACACAATTTTTGTTCTTTTTTTCCATTAAACATCCCAAAAAGTTTAGTATTTTTTTTTTCAAATTTTACTTCGCGAAATCAAGCTATTGTGATAAAGTTATGATTCTCTTCATATAAAATCGCACTCATCATTTGGCGTGTTTTGGCTAAAAACATTTTTGAAGCCAAATCCCAACGGCTATTATTCTGCGATTTTATCTTTTTCCACCCTTATAAATCGTACTAATAATGAAGAAACTAACAGCAAACAACTTTGTAAAAATTGCCATATAAAACTACTAAAATATTTTCTATAATTTCCGTCCAAATGTATTTTATAATTTTATAAATATTACGAAATATTATTAAATATATTTACTAAATTTGGAAGTTATAATAAACTATTTACTATTTTTTTTTTTTCAAATTAACTTTCAAGTTCCTGTCCATTAACGATCCAGTCTTATTTCCGGGTTTATAGATCATTATGAAACAGCTGTATGTCGACTACTAATGACTCTAGAATTAAACTCAAAACTGTTTTAGAATGTTAAAGGTCTGATATTTAAAATAAAAAATTTGATTTTCTCTCACTTAAGTCGTGATATGAACTTGGTTGGGCGATCTTAACTACTGCTTTTCTCCTCCTTTAAAATCTCAAACGCACAGTAAAATTTGCTGAAACTGTTGTGCAATTACATCAAATATTTAGATTTTTAGAACTTCTAATCATTGAGATACAGATTATATACCTATTATCTAAAATATGAAGTTTACAAAATTGGCCTGTGTCGGCGCAGATTTGTAGTTAAATATCCGAAGCTTTTTAACTACAGATTGCACTAAATCTCTACGTGGTAGTATCCAAACTGTTTGATAACATACCCTCGAGACTAAATAATTAAAAGTTATAAAGTATATATATATATATATATATATTATTGACTATTTATTTATTTTAAACAATAAGCATTCATTTAAATTAAATTGCAACATTTTTAATTAAAATTTAATATGGACAGTGGGATTGCATGTATTTAATAATATCAGAAAAGTCTGCTTTCGTGTGTCTATTATTGCAATTCGAAGACTCTAATTTATTTGGTTTCAAGTTTTGTCATTGCAGAAAACGCTGTTTCACACAGATATGCAGAACCTACTAGTAATGGTAAGACTGCATTCGTTGATATTAAATCAATATATTCGGTTTTCGATCTCATCCACCAATTATAAAGATGTTTTTCCTTTCAATTCGGATATAACTTTGTTCTTTCTCTCATGTCAACTAACTGTTCTTGGGATGCTATTGAAAGGTGATCTGATTTCATATTTTTAGCAAATGGGTACCAGACCCATTGAAATTTGTTTTAATGCTAGGAAGATATGTTGTTGTTATTGTCTTATTCCACATGATCTAGCAGCAGGCTAGATCAAGTCCCCAAGCCGAATAATCTTCAGAAAAATCTTAAACAAGATGAGGACTAATGTTTACGTCCTCCCCTTCAAGACCCGCCTATTTCAACAGGTGTCAGGATGAGGCCTGCTCTGAGTTACGGTTGGTACACGTCAAAAAGGTTTTTCTGTCCCTTATCAAAAGAGAGGCACTTAGTGTGTCCACTTACAAGCATTCGTGACATGACGACTCTATCAGCCTTGATAGTAAGGGCATCACCTAGTGTCTACCTATTATTCCAGAGGTGAGTCGGAGGAGTTTTCCATAGCTACAGGCTTAAAGTTTTTATCTCGAAGCAGATCTCAAAAAAGGTCAAAGAGTCGTATGATATTGGTACATCAGAAATACCTTACTTGGCAAAAAATTGCCATAGAGGAGACATGCCTTCCTTGGCGAAAAGATTGCCATCATTGCCATAGAGTCCAATGGGAGACAAGGATCCATTCGAGCTGTTGGGAAAGTTGTTTAACAGTGTTAGGAATTGAAACAGTTAGTTAAAGATATAAGATTTCCATTCTTAGATCGTAAGCCTACTTCTTTGCCTTCTTCTCTTCTACCTCCTCCAAGTATCACTTTGCGTATTGTCTAGGGCACGCGTACCACACTTTGGAGAGCACTGAGGTAGAGGACCATCATAATTGTGCATATTCAATACCATGTTGGCTAATTTTATTTTTAAGAGGTTATATATGCCTTAAAATTATATAATCTTTGATCTTATTAATTTCTGGTTTTCAGTACAGTATGGCATTGATATGATCTTGGTATTTTTTAAAGATACAGCAGCGACTTTTTTTCTGCTTTTGTTTCTTATCCCACTTGGTAGATAACAACACTCATGGGAGGTGGGCAAGAGGGGCAGTTTCTGTTGTTATGAAGCACCCGTAGGTAGAAATCTAACTTGGCTCCGAGACGCTGACTTCTTACAGGATAGGTTTGTCAACCCATGTCCAGTTGGCATGACCAGAACAGCGCGACCGTCGACGAGCTCGCTTAGACATCTGAAGGAAATTAAAATAGTAGTCAGAGTGTGTGTAAGAATTACCAGTTTGAAGTCAACATATTCGTCACGTGACAGGTTTATATTCCAGAAATACGTTTGGTTACTCTACGATTGATTTGTATGGGACTCATATTGTTACTAATCCCCCTGGAGCAGAAAAACCTGCATCAGGTCATAAGACCCCGTCGCAGGCGATTGGAGCCAGGGCTAAGGGTAATAGGCAGCTTCACTTTAACGAGGAACCACAAGAGCTGAAGACTGACTAAACCTCAAGACAACGCTCTACGGTCATATTAGACAGGGACTTACGTCTTAAGGTGGATTAACCATTACAAACATCCATGGCACCTCCGGAACTCGAACCCGAAACCTACCGACCTCCTCAGTGCTAGTCACTCAGCCACCAAGTTCCCTGCCTCCCCCTTTTTTTCCCGGGGCCTGAATGGCCGAGTGGATAACGCTCTGGCGCTCGGTACCACAGGTTTCGGGTACGAGTCCCGGCGGTGCCATGAATGTTTGTAGTAGTTCGGAATCCACTTTAAATCGTAGCTCCGGGTCTGTTTAGTCTAAAGTGTGCACAAGATGACCGTAGAACTACAAACCAAACCTTTTTTTCCCCAAATAACGAGGTTCTTTAACAAAACCATTTCCCTTTGTGACGTTTCTTGCTGGTGGAAATATTCAGCTATGTAGATTTTACCTAATTGACTAATTCCAGAGCATTGCAAGATGTGAGGCTACTTTAGGTTACTTTGTGACTCATTCGATCATCCAGGCATATGATGTCCCGCTCCGAAATCGTTTTGCGCATTCTTTGCTTAATAGAACAACATAGTGCGCTTTGTTATCACGATGGTTAAGTTCGTAATGACATCTACGGAGATACTTGATTATTCATGTCATGGATGGCTGATCTTTCAGTATTTCGCTGTGTGTAGAAATGATAAGTCAGTGTAATTGAGACGATTTAAAATTGAATCATCCATTATACTGGAGATGGAAGAGCTTACTGACTAGTTAGGAAATCAATGAGCATGTTTAAAATGTTTCATGCATTCTGTCATTATCATTACAAATTGAAATAATAAATACATCTAGATCTCTATCATGCGATTTATTTATTTTTTGTACTTGAATTGGGGTATCAAAGATAATTTTTTAGTTTATTTTTATTCACTTCGAAAATCTAAACAATAAATCAGTAATTCAAGAAAAATTGTACAATTATGTATAATTTATTTGTTTTGAAGAAGATCTATCGTAAGATGGCCAGTAATTCAGGCATATGTTTAGATTTAGACATTTAGATTTTCCCTACATAATGCAAATGGAGATTTTGTTAGTGCGTTTTCAAGTAATTCTTTTTACGAGGAATTTTTATCGATTTCGACGGATGAATCGATTATTTGTTAGGAGCACTAGTCAGTCATACGCAGGGCAATGCAATTTAAAAAAAAAATCACAGTAATAATTAATTTTTCTTTTGATATAATGTCACTTAAAATTTTAGTTATTAAAAGTTATTTGTACTCTTATTATAACTTTTCTGAAATTATCTTTCTCCCCCTATTACATCGTTATATTTTCATCTGTCTAGTTTAGCCGCTTAACAATTATTTACGCGTAAATTGGTTGCACAGTGAGATAATGTTTCTATTTTAAAATCGTATTATTAAATATGTTATTGTTTTCATAAGCCAAAACTTAACTAAACTAGTGGCAATGACCAAAGTACTAGAATAGCAGATATGAAGCAGATTCAGCGTTAAACACGCAATACCACTGAAGAAAAGACTGCTTCATTGTACCCATATTGTGCCTCCACAGCTTGACCCAATTGGCTAGCGTTCTGGCCATTGGTTCCACAGGTTTAAGGTTCGAATTCTGGTGAGGGCATGGCTGTTTGTCAGTGTTTCGGAATCCACGTTAAACTGTATGTCCTGTTCTAATTAGCTCAAAGTGTCACAAAGCGACAGTAGCGCGACAAACAAAACCAAATCTTCATTGGCGCAATAGCCCAATGATGACCATCAAATATACTCTTCCAAGGGACACGCATACAATATACCACCATAACACATAAATTATATAATAATTACAAACAATTTTACCTTGATACAAAAAAAATTAATAAATTATAAATGCATGTTGACACCGATATTGACAATACACTTGTTTAAAAGATTTTAAGTGGTTTGTGTATCTAAAATAGCTCAATTAAATAAAAATATGAATTCTTAGTAACATACAAAACCAAAATAATATTATTCAGGTGTTATCAATTATTAGATAGACTTCTTTATATGAACGCTCTTTAGCATAATTTGTAGTAATTAAATAACTATCACTTAAAGCGAAGAAAGAATGGACCTCCAAACTAAATTCTTCTGTTTATACAAGACAGTCCATTGCATTGATAGCCTATCAATAAAGAAAAAATAAGTACTTTAACGGTTAAGCTGATTTTCAAACATGAGACATTAGATTTTCAGTAACATCTTTTTGGTATTCAAACCATCGATAAGGATTATTATTTGATATAAATTATACATTTGGTGTTTTAAAAGTTGGTGTATGGTTTAATTCCAAGTAATAGAAAGTGTCTTGCAGATAAACAAGTAACATAAAAAAAAAAATTTTCAAAGTCAATTCCTATTTTTTTTTCACTATATTGCAGAAAGTCCTTTATAAATAATTTTCATTCATTTTTTTAAGTTTATCTGGCGTCATCTATTGGTAGATATGTGAAACTTAAATCTAAAAAAAAAACTAAAATTAATTAATTAAATTTAATTACTGAATTAATATTTGAAAAAACTGTATTAACATCCAGTGTCATCCACTACAAGTTAAAAAAAATGTATTTGAACTTGAGTAGATGAATAAAAAGTATTATATTAACGATTGAAAATTTTAACAAGATAAATATTGGGAGAGTGTGAGCTAATAGAAGGAATTGAAAAAGTATTTCCAATTATCTGTTTTATACGTTAAATACCTAGGCTATGAAAAAAAAACTGAATTATTTACTCCATAATTAAAGAATTAAATAAATTATTTTTCTCATTTTCTTAAATACTTTAATTTTTTTAAAAAAAATAAAGTTGTATGTCCAGCACAAATCCTGGAGTGATCAATAAAACATGTCCAAGGCTACCATCTATTCGTTGCCATTTATAAAAACTTTTTTCGCAATATGTTATTTTATTATTATTTACGGCTTGTATTAAAACATCTATACTGTATTTATTATATTGTACTATGGATTGTTTTTGTATAAATAGAACAGATAATTTAAATTTGAAAGTAGTTTTGAAAGTTTCAGTTGTAGTTTGTGAAAATTTCTCAAATTTATAATTCATTTTAATAATGAACCCTAATTTAGAATTTTTAGAAATTTTTTTTTTATTACAGCTGACATTAACCTTAAGAAAAATAATATATATGACATATTTATTTTTATAACAACATTTTACAGATTTTCAGAATTTTTACAGATATGCGCAATAGAATTGCTAAATATGTAAGAATCCATATAATATTTCATTTACTAGGTGAAAAAAAAGATTATTTATTTTTTCCAATTTTATTATTTTTTTATTCAATTTATTTAAGAAACCGTTAATAAGACAATTTAAAAGCATAAATTTATATAAATTAGATAAAAGAAATATCTAAATTCGTTGACATATTTTTGAAGTGACAAATTTTTAATTCTTAATCCAATTCTTTTTAAAAAGTTTTATAAATCAGTTTTAAATCAACTCTATTATTTATTATTACGCGTGTAAAAATAAATAATAGAGTTATAGTCTAAAACAGGGGTCGCCAACCTAAATGATCTCGCGGGCACTTTGGAACTGCGTCCTAACTCCACCGGACCGCATATAAAATTATATATCCCTATATTAAATTTAAACACAGACATTTTTAGAGTGAAAAATTGAAATATAATGAGTTATTATTATTGTGTTTACTATTGCTCTTACATGTAAACATAAATAATATAATAATAATGATGATATTAAACGCACATTGTAAAAAAATATGAAACGCTAAAAATGAAATATAAAAAATATATAAATATAAATGAAATATAAAAAGTATATAAATATAAATGAAATATAAAAAATATATAAATATAAATGAAATATAAAAAATATATAAATATAAAGGAAATATAAAAAATATATAAATATAAATGAAATATAAAAAATATATAAATATAAATGAAATATAAAAAATATATAAATATAAATGAAATATAAAAAATATATAAATATAAACGAAATAAAAAAGGAAATCATTAAAAAATATTTATTTTACTAGTGCTACATTTGTTTGCGCAAGAATATTATTTTAAAATCAAACTTAATTTTTTCTCACAATTTCGACAGTTAATTTTTGAATATATGGATGCACAAATGTTATTTTTTTGATACATTGGTTTTCACTACTTTGACCATTATAAAATAAATATATTTTGTAAATGTGTAATAAACTTCACGGGCTGGAAAAATGTTTAAGGCGGACCGCGGGTGGCCATCCCTGTTCTAAAATATCAATTATACTCAAAAATAATAATTCATAAAAACATTATAAGTTTCAGTTGACTACTTTGAACAGTTCGATTTTTGATTATTTAGTGCAATTTTTTTTTATTCCAAAATCTCGATACTCATGCATTTCTGTTCATAAAAACCTTTTTCTTTTTCAATTCCTTCTATTAGCTCACACTCTCCCTGTATGTATCTTGTTCAAATTTTCAATCGTTACTAAAATACTTTTTATTCATCCACTCAAGTTCAAATACATTTTTTTTAAACTTGTAGTGGATGACTTGATGTTAATACAGTTCTTTCAAACATAATTCAGTAATTAAACTTAATTAATTAATTTTAGTTTTTTTTAGATTTAAGTTGTATATATCAACCAATAGATGGCACCATATAAACTTAAAAAAATGAATGAAAATTATTTATAAAGAACTTTCTGTAATATAGTGAAAAAAATAGGAATTGACTTTGAAATTTTTTTTATGTTACTTGTTTATCTGCAAGACACTTTCCATTACTTGGAATTAAACCATACACCAACTTTTAAAACACCAAATGTATAATTTTTATCAAATAATAATCCTTATCGATGGTTTGAATACCAAAAAGATGTTACTGAAAATCTAAATTGATTTGAAAAATTATTTAAAAGGACTTTCTGCAATAGTGAAAAAAAAGTAGGAATTGACTTTAATTTCTTCTTTTTTATATTACTTATTATTAACATCAGTAGGAAAAAAAATACAAATTTAATATGACTTTTCGTTTTCTGGCAAAATGAATATTTTTTTCCAGATAAATAAATTTAAATTAAATTTTTTCCAGTCTAGTTCTTTTTTTCTGAAAGATGTGTTGCATAAATTCAAAACCATGAGCATGATATCACGGGAAATAATCAAGCTTGTTTTATCAAACTTTCAGAATTATAGCCTATTCTTAATGCTATTGACATGCTTGGTATGCTTTGTTTTTTCTTAGTTTTATTGATATGCTTGGGTTTATTTGTTTTGTTTTTTCTTAGTGTTATTGACATGTTTGGTTTATTTGTTTTGTTTATTCTTAGTGTTACTGGCATATTTGGTATAAATGTTTTGTTCATTCTTAATGTTATTGACATGTTTTATATATATGTTTTGTTTATTCTTAAGGTTATTGATATGTTTGGTATACACAGTTTATTTTTAATGCTACTGAACAAAATGTTATGGCATAGATGAATATTTTTTTCATTTACAATAAATTTTATTCAATGTTATGAAATGTTGTTAAATATCTACAGTGTAATAAACTTTTGTTCATATACTCTAATGTTCCTTTGAGATTTTAGGTCATTTCGTTGATCAAAGTTATACATATTTTATATACAAAGGAAATTGATTGGTGTGGCGTATTTTTCTGTACAATGTTAACCGCTTGGTAAAATTTTATTGATATTGCAATTTTTTAAACATTACTGTATATAGTGGAACATTTTATTAATATTTCCTTGTTTTTATGTTACAAGTTACTTAGAAACAAAACGCTTTTCACGGGTTATTTTAGAATTAATTGATATGAACATAGCGGATAGTTGCCTCAATATATATATATAGAGAGAGAGAGAGAGAGAGATTAAAATTATTAATATTGATATGAAATTAAGTGTAAAATGGAATTCATAGAGCTGTGTCCCTTTTCTTATAAGTGAGGAATTTAATTTTGTTGAAAGAAAGAGTATTTTACATACGAGAACGAGACATGAATGTTTTTAAAACTTTCGCACAGTTGGAAAAATATTCATGTCTTAAGTTTGTTATTGTTAAAAATAAAATGTTGTATAACACAATTAAGCGGTTGATTCAGCAACTACTTTCAGTCATATCTTATCTATGAAAACTAATACAACTTTTGTTTTATAAAATTAAGTGTAAAATGTAATTTATAGAATTATGTCACTTCTCCTGTAAATGAGAGATTTAATTTTGTTGTAAAAAGAGTATTTTAAAAATAAAACTTGATGAATAATAAACTATCTTGACTGATGACAAATTCATAATTTTCCCTTCATTTTTATGCGTAATATTCAGAAAACACATTGACCCAAGTTTACAGAAATTTTCATGTCTTTAGTGTATTATCGTTAAAAATAAAGTGCTATATAACACAACTAAATGGCTGATTCAGAAATTACTTTTAGTCATATCTTATCTATATAAACTAACACAAAACCTTTTTATTTATAAAATAAAGTATAAAATAGAATGGATAAAGTTGTGTCCCTTTTATTGTAAGAGAGAGATTTAATTTTGTTGAAAAAAGAGTATTTTATAAGTAAAACTTGATGAATAATAAACTATCTTGACTGATGGTTACATTTAAATGCCTGGAAAGTGCATATTTAAAAAAATCTGAACGAGTTTAAAATCTTGTCAAATGAAAGATTATTTATTATTTTTAAAGCTCTGTAAAACAATCCACGGTGCTGATAAATTTGTCAAAGTTTCCTTACAGTCTAATCAAGAAACTAATTCATGGATAATAAAACAAAACCACAAACCTATTTGTCGGAGCACATTTTCTCACATGCAATCAAAAATTCTTATGATGTATGGAAAAAATGAGTTACATATGACTTATCTGGTCTGAAAGTAAAAGTGCCGCGTTGTTTTCTCATAACTCCGGGGCTTAAATCGCAGATTTAAGGGAACTTTGTTCTTTATCTTTAAGCTACTTCAAGTGTAGCATTTAAAATTAGCTTTTATATCACGTTTTTTTGCATAATTTGTAGATGCTAGTCGAAAAAAATGCATATCCATATTTATCAGTATTTCTGTTTTTAAACAGAGTTCATTGAAAGATATTCATAATCATGTCACGTTTTCTGAAATGCTCCTACTAAAAGTCGAGCATTGAGATGATTTAGTTTTGATAATTTATTTATTTTTTTTCATATTATGGGTCCTTTTCTATAGAGGCTAATGAATGGCCACGAATTGGCATTCAAAACTAAAAACTTTAGATCATATATATATAAGTCTTCAAAAAAAACATAGCTAATCTTTGGTAGAGCGTAAAAACATTGCTAATCTTTTTGGTAGTTTATTATAATTTTTTTTAGTAATCCCAGTAAGTTAATTATTAATATATTCAACTCTTAAATCTTGATGAACGACTATGGGTGCATTGAACATATTCATTTACATGTTTTTACATTTTTTTTTTTTTAAATATTCGGAAAGGAAAATAAAAGGAACTCCAATTTCACACCTACTGGAATTTTGTTTGTTTGTTATCCCACTTTGTAGACAGCAACATCTAGACTAAGTCCAAGAATCCGTATGGTCTCATGGAAAAGAGGGAAAGCGGGAGCATCTTCTATTGTGATGGAGCACACCTAGGTAGAAGTCTGACTTGGCTCCGTGTCGCTGAAGAAGGAGGGCAGTGCCTTCCGGGAGGACTTTTAGGGGAGAACTACCTATTTGAACTTTAGGGAGAATTTCCTATTGGGAACTCTACTATCACATCACAATTCGAATTGAAAACTCCTTCCGTTGCATATGGGAGGTTCTCACTTTCCTTATCATCCTTAAATCCAATGGAAAAACTTTCCGGTAAACGTAATTTGTCGTGCCTACTTCAAGCATAGACATAAAACTGTTTTCTTCATCATCATTCTTTAGTTTTTAAACCAAGATCCTTCGTTTGTAATTCCAGTGCGTTATCCATTGTACAGTGTGCAGTGCATTGTAAACTGTATCCCATTTACAATATTTATTTTAATGATGAAAAATTTTCAAAGAAAGCCATATCAGCATTTACTCTAGTTCTTGTTGTTGTCATATCCCTCATGGAAGGAGGGAAGAGGAGTGCAGCTTCTGTTGTGTTGGAGCACCAGTAGGTAGAAATCTGACTTGGCTCTGTGTCGCTGAAGAAGGGGGGCAGCACCTTCAGAGAGGACTTTTATAGGGGAACTACCTATATCCTTATCGTATGGGAGAAAACTCGGAAAACTCCCACCAGATAGTCCGACTCACGAGACAAGATGTTGAACACCACAATCGTCACATGAACCTCCGCCCTAATGTTCACCAGCGGCTACCTTAATGTTTAAATTTATTATTTAAATTTCATTTTTACTTTCTCTAGTACTTTTATGATGGCATGTGCAATGGACCCTAATAATTATTTCTTTGTACCTTGAACCCAATTAAGTTTAAATTTAAATTAACCATACTAATTTCTATTTTTAATTTCTTTTTTTCCAGAGTTCTTACTCCAGTAATTATACCATGTTTTTAATTAATTAATTTTTAAAATTTTTTATTTAAACTTTACCTTTAACTTCTAGTGCTGCATTTTCAATTTTCCTTAATTTTAATTGCTTTTAAGATATGGAGTTTTAATAACAGTTGAGTTGCAAAGGTACTCCTTGAAGTAATGTCCGTTGCCGTTGCCGCGTTGCCACTGAGTCACGAGTCGGGGGGATTTTGTTTAAAGTAATGTAACTATTCGTAATGCATATGGTAAAAAAAAAATCACATGTTAATAAGCTGCTTGTGTACAGAGATAACATTTGATTTCCTACAATGGATCGTTGTACTTGAAAATTATACTTAAACTTGATTATTCTATTTGCTCTTATATTTTCATATATAACACCAGTCTATATGCTAGTTTCTGTTTACGGTTTTCAAAGGCATCCCTATACATATGATGAAGATCAGCTATAATGATTTTCTAATACTGATGATAAATTTTAATGAATTCTGAACTATTCCAATGTTTGGTGCTTAACGGAGAGTGTAATAAATGTACTGATGCTGCAATAATACACTGAGATGAGGGTAAATAGCATAAAATTTAGAAAAGTAACAATATTTAATATGCTTATTCTTATTATTGCATAGAATAATCGACTGTAGCAGAGACGTAGTTCGGATAATGTTATATGTTGTGTTCTCGTTTTTGACTGAATAAGAGGAGAATTTTCAAAATAAAAAAGCGATATCGATAAAGGGACCAATTTTCAAAATATAACATCTATGTTTTTATTTATTTTATACAAAGAGCAATTCAGTGAGGCAAAAAATAAAAACTTGGATATGTATATATTGAATAATTTCTTCCTTTTTTTTCTTTCTTTTTTTAAAAGGTTTGAATACGAGGCACCTCAGAATTATTGTGTTGCGAATGCTATGATGATTTTGTTACACAATTTACGTGTAGCGAATATTTGTAATGGATTTTGGCGTGCAAAATGATCATATTTCTAATTCACTTCATGTGTATCTTCGTGCGTTTTTTTTGTTTATGTTCACGTGTATTGTGTTCTTTATTTTTTATTTATAAATATATATGAAGAACAATGTTCACAACTAAGACCTTTTATCATTTAATGGTAAACAACGAATGAAAATATTTCTTACATTCAACATATATAGCGGTTCTTTGCACCTTTCTCGATTGTACCGAGTTCCACCTTCATAATTTTTTCATACTTTAAAAGTATGAAAAACGTCTAAAGTATTTACGTCTTTCATACTTTAAAAGATTTCCACAGCAATGTGGCCAGTAATGCATTTTTATGTATTTCCCCAGTAATATAGAATAAATATTATCAATACCAACATACAATTAATTATTTGTTTTCATTAAGGAGAATTTCGTTTTCATCATAAAGAAATTCATAGTAAAAGTTTAGATTTTTTTCCAAATAAAAATAATTTTTATTGGCAACATAAATAGATTCGCACTTACGTTCCAGCGTTATTAAAGGTTTGGTTTGTCATTCTACGGTCATTTTTTTGCACATTCTAGGAGAATTAGACGGGACCTACAATGTAATGTGGATTCCTAACCACTAACAAACATCCATGCTATCTCCAGGATTCGAACATGTAAAACCTGTGGTACCAAAGGCCAGAGCGCTAGGTAACCAAGCCGCTCGTTCCAATTGAATGCCACCAGGCCAGCGCGCATGCTCTTGGGAGAAAAAGCTAACGGACGTTACGGTAACTGATATGCAAAAATAATGTGAGTGTCGACAGTTTTGTTTTGCCTTTATTAAGTTGACTGTATGATTTTCTGGATGGGGTTTTTCATGTATGAGTCAGTTACCTTTATGATATCAGAAAAGAAGATCTTCTCCCTACCTTATATCTTGCAGGTAGCATTTACTCCCTTTCCTCTAGTGGTAAGCACTGGATAATTCTAAATCTTTTACAAAGTTTGTAATATAAACGGCAAACGCCAAATCAAATTACATCATAAATTTATTTTGTATGTCGGACACTTGATTTGGAGTTTAGTGAAATCATATTTACTCATATCATTTATTTAAATTTCTTTCACTAGCTAATAATTATGCATTTAAATAATGTAAAATTGTTCTAAACAATCGTTTGGTAAAAGCATTTTGATCCATATCATGTATTTAAATTTCTTTCACTAACTAATAATTATACAATTAAATGGTGTAAAAATTTTCTAAACAATCGTCTGGTAAAAGCATTTTTATTATCATTTATTTAAATTTCTTTCACTAGCTAATAATTATACAACTAAATAATGTAAAATTATCCTAAACAATCATTTGATAAAAGCATTTTTATTCATATCATTTTTATATTTCTTTCACTAGTTAATAATTATGCAATTAAATAATGTAAAATTGTTCTAAACAATCGTCTGGTAAAAGCATTTTTATTCATACAATTTATTTAAATTTCTTTCATTAGATAATAATTATACAATTAAATAATGTAAAATTGTTCTAAACAATCATCTGATAAAAGCATTTTTATACATATCATTTTTTATATTTCTTTCACTAGTTAATAATTATGCAATTAAATAATGTAAAATTGTTCTAAACAATCGTCTGGTAAAAGCATTTTTATTCATACAATTTATTTAAATTTCTTTCACTAGCTAATAATTATACAATTAAATAATGTAAAATTATCCTAAACAATCATTTGATAAAAGCATTTTTATTCATATCATTTTTATATTTCTTTCACTAGTTAATAATTATGCAATTAAATAATGTAAAATTGTTCTGAAAAATCGTCTGGTGAAAGCATTTTTATTCGTATCATTTATTTAAATTTCTTTCACTAGTTAATAATTATGCAATTAAATAATGTAAAATTATCTAAAAATCGTCTGATAAAAGCATTTTTATTCATATCATTTTTTATATTTCTTTCACTAGTTAATAATTATGCAATTAAATAATGTAAAATTGTTCTAAACAATCGTCTGGTAAAAGCATTTTTATTCATACAATTTATTTAAATTTCTTTCACTAGCTAATAATTATACAATTAAATAATGTAAAATTGTTCTAAACAATCATCTGATAAAAACATTTTTATTCAGATCATTTTTTATATTTCTTTCACTAGTTAATAATTATGCAATTAAATAATGTAAAATTATTCTAAACAATCGTCTGGTAAAACCATTTTTATTCATATCCTTTATTTAAATTTCTTTCCTTGCTAATAATTATGCAAATTTTTTTGCTGTCGTATTACATGTATCAAACAAACTTGACATAAGATCAACTTAAAATTTTTAAAATTTATATTTGATTTTAAATTATAGAACATAATTCAAATGTGTGATTTTTGTAAACTATAAATTCTTTTTATAAAAGGTTATATAAGTACTCGCAGGAAATATTCCTCTATAAATCATTTCAGAATATTACCTCTTGATTGACGAAGGGAATTTGCCATCTAGCACTCACAGAGATTTATTATTTTTTTCTTCGCAATCATTTGATGTTTATAATTTCTTTCTGCAAGGTGTGAAATGTATGGTTAATTGAATCCATGGAGTGATTGATAAAGTTTTGAAAAAATAAACAAGAAGTGATGTATGGATTTGTCACTTGAAACAAGAAATACATTTTAAGTACTGTTATAAGTGTGGAAAATACAATTCCAACAGCCATCTATTAATCATTCCACACCTGATTGATTACCACAAGCTTTTAACCACAAACGCTTACGTACATTAATCTCAACTTCCCCCTTAAAGAAAGGCATTGACATCCTTTATTTGCCGTAACGTAAGAGCTAAATTAAAATTCGACACTGGAATTGCAGATCAGTGCTATTTTTATAAATTCCTGGCTATTATTTTGAATAGCATCCAAACCTGAAAAATAAATACTTGCTCCAAGGCTGAGAGAACCATCAGTGGTTTTTTTAAGTTAATGAAGCGTTTATTGTAAACACTATTTTTATAAATTCCACTTGACATTAACAAGTTTGCCTAGAAATAAATTGGGTAAACTGAAGTTTTAACTACAATTATTTTAATTTATTTCTCTTTCTGGTGAAAATAAATAAACTTCTGATTTCAAAAACATTAAGCTTTATTTACATTAAAATAAATTATATGTGCGTAATGCTTCGCTTAACTTTCACACCTTCTGTTGTGGAGAAAAAAATAAAATGAATTTAAAATGAGGATGATGCCAAATAATGAAAGGCTACATTTTTTTGGTTCTTTCTTCCAAAAAGTCTTTATTATTTAAAAATCTCAAAAATATAATTGACTTTCATTTAATTAGTTAATAATTTTTAATTATTATTTCAAGATTTTTAATATGTAAAATTTTCGAAATAATCATATGAGTCATCGATACATAAAGTTTGAATAATATTATTTCAAAAAATTTCCTTCCTGATAGCCAATTGGTTAGAGCTCTGGCCTTTGGTACCCAGGCTTTATGTTTGAATCCTGGAGGTGGAATGGACGTTTGTTGGTGGTTCGCAATCCACGTTAAATTATAGGTCCCGGTCTAATTATCCCCAAGTGTGAACAAAATAATAGTAGAGTGACAAATCAAACCTTTGTATGTTTTTAATTCTAGTTTTCGAAACTAAAGTTAGCTAATTTTCTAACAGAAAATAAATAATTAATGCTCATTAATTTAATGATTAAGTCATCTCATCTGTGCCCTAACTGTCCATAAGAAAATAATATAAAATATCATTGTTTGATTTACTAGAGCCCGTGATAATAAATATATAAATATAAACGAAATAAAAGAATTAAATCATTAAAAAGTATTTATTTTACTAGTGCGATATTTGCTTCTCCACTCGTGTTTTGTGTTTGGTCAATTTCGTTTTAGAACAAAAAAAAAATGCTCGCTAGTGCAAGTTGAACAAAAGGCTCTAACAACTTCTGTCTGATTAATTAAAGTCTTACAATTAAGAGTCTGGTTTGCTCTTTTATCAACTATGAGTAACTACGCATGGTCTACGCTATGTCCCTGAGATCACTTAAAGTGAATCATAGAACTTGTTATATTAAATGTTCTAAGATGCGTATGCAGCCTGAATTTGCAGAATGTAATTTAGTTATTCTACGAACTCATAAATAAAACAGGCAATATCTGTCATTCGGAAGAATATTATTTTAAAACCAAAGTTAATTTTTTCACATAATTTCGACAGTTAATTTTTAAATATATGAATGCACAAATAATGTATTTTTTTAATACACTGGTTTTCACTACTTTTTCCATTATAAAAAATATGCAGTGGCTCCCAAAAGTGTTCGTACACTTATGATTTTCATTGAAATAGGGCTCTATCCGTTAATTAAAATTCACATTTCCGAATGGCTATTTAATTATTAGATCTATAATCCATTCCTAACAAAACTGCATGAAATATTTTTAAAACATACTAAAAATTTACTTTTAAGGAATCAATAATCAAAAAGTTACTAACATTTTATCTCACAAAAGTCTTTATAAAGAAATAAACATTTTTTTTATAAAGAAAAGTCTTCTTTACACTGAAATATTTTTGGATAAAATCAAAATTAGAGTTATCGTTACCCGCTTTTTTTAATTTTTACATTGTGGTGACATTTAAAAAATCGTTTGCTTTAATTTTTGTTTGTTTACTTCATGATATTCTATTTATTATTTAAAAATGAGTCGCAGTCGTAAAGAAATTACAAACAGCATTCGAAAATTGATAATTTTTCATCATAGTAGTGGTAAATCAATTCGAAATATCGCTAAATTAGTTAATTTATCCCATTCTGCAGTGCAGTATGTGATAAAACGTTTTAAAGAAGAAAATAGGATTGAAAACAAGGTAAGAAAAGGTCGACCGAGAAAGTTAACTAAACATGATGACAGATTTATTATTAGAAAATCTGTGAAAAATCCAGGTTTGAGTGCTGTAAAGTTTCTGCAGAATTTAATGAAAAGTTTTTTATTTCAATTTCGCCTGAAACTGTTCGACGAGTTCTCAGAAAAGATGGATTACATGGGCGTTCTGCCCGTAAAAATTTTTTGTTATTGCGAAAAACAGAAGGCTTTGGCTTTCATTCGCAAAATCAATTGTAAATAAACCCGAAACTACTGGAATAAAGTCCTATTTGCTGACGAAAGCAAATTTAACATTTTTGGTTCCGATGGTCGAATAACTTGTATGGAGAAGAAAAAATGAGGAACTTCATTCTAAGAACTTAGTTGGAACAGTTAAGCATGGTGGTGGTGTTCTTGTGTGGGGGTCCATGTCACTAGGTAATTTGGTATTTATTGCTGGCATAATGAATCATTCTCTTTATTTAAATATTTTAAGAGACAATTTAAAATTATCAACCCAAAATTTGGGTATTGGAAACAATTTTATTTTTTATCATGATAACGATCCTAAGCATAGGGCTCTTAACGTTCGCCTGTGGTGTCTCTATAATTGTCCACAAGTTCCCCCATCACCTCAGTCGCCAGATTTAAACCCCATAGAACACATTTGGAGAGAACTGGAGGTTAGAGTACGAAAACACAACATCAAAAGCGAACTAAAAGCAGTAATGATGGAAGAATGGATGAACATTGATACAGAAATTACAAAAAAACTAGTAAAATCTATTCCCAGACGTTTAAAAGCTGTTGTGGATGCTAAAGAATATCCTACTAAATATTAATTTAACGAAAAATGAAAATATTTACTCTATTTACTCATTATGTAAAGATTTTTTTTTTTTTTTTAGTTTTTACGAAGACTTTTGTGAGATAAAGATTTTATCATTTTTTGATTACTAATTTCTTAAAAATAAACTTTCGCTATATTTTAAAAATATTTTATGTAATTTTATTAAGAATAGATTATAGATCTTATTATTAAAATCTCATTAAGAAAGTTTACTTTTAATTATTGGATAGAGATCTATTTTACTGAGAATCGTAAGCGTACGAACACTTTTAGGAGCCATGTATATTTTGTAAAAGTGTGATAAATCTCACGGGCCGCAAAAATATTGAAGGCGGGCCGCGGGTTGGCACCCTTCCTTTAGTGTCTATCACGATCTTGCATTTAGTTAAAATTTTATATCAGGAAAGATCTAACTATCACTTAGTAATCAGTATGAAACACATAATCCTGTTTTATTACCATTTTTTTATTGTTATAAAAATTAAGTCCCCCAGTGGGAAAAACCCATTTCTACGGGAAAGAGGCACAATAACAATCAACACATTCTCGCGTGACCGGCAGTGAAACTGTTAACGTTGAATAACCTATAGAACAGGGGTGGCCAACCCGCGGCCAGTCTTGAACGTTTTTCCAGCCCATGAGATTTATCATACTTTTACAGAATATATTTATTATTATTATGTGCGCGCATCTTATAACATCTGATATAACAGGTTCTATGCCCTCACTTTAAGTGATCTCAATGACTATCCCTAGATACGCACAATTGATCATCACTTCGGAATCAAAATTAGATTTTTATAACACTTACGTTACAAGAGAGAAATTTTCCAATTTGAGAATTTCTGGCACAAAAAGTTGTTACCGCTTTTGGTTCAACTTACATCTGCGAATATTTTTTTCGAAAATGAAATTGTCCAAACACTAAACACCCTCAAGCAGAACGGAGGCTAAATCTGCAACACCAATTACGATCTACAAATACCCAAATTGAGATCGATTTGCAAAAGATAAGTGAAAGAGTGGAGAAACAAATATCGCACTAGTAAAATAAATATTTTTTAATTTTATTTATATTTATATATCTTTTTTATATTTCCCTTTTAGTGGTATGCATTTCTTTACAATGTGCGTTTAGTAATATTATTATTATATTATCTATGTTTATTTGTAAGAATAAAAATAAACAAAAATAATAACTATGTTTCCATTTTCCAGTCCAAAAAAGTGTCCATAATGGGTCTAAATCTAATATGGGGATATATAATTTTATACGAGGCCCGCGTAGTTAGGATGCATTTCTAAAGTGGCCACCAAGATCATTTGGGTTGGTCAGCCCTGCTATAGAATATCAATAGAAACAGCACTGCAGTGCTCTAATTGCCAGAGCTTTCGGCATTACCCTACGATACATCGCTAAACATGTCTTCACTTTTATTCATTTTGAAAAGCATAATGGAAAGTAAATGAAGCGATAATAAGCAATTAATAATATGAAACTCCTCAGAAATCTTTTCACTAATGAATCGCATTAAAATCCAACCTCTGTTAAACATTATGAAATCGAGATATAATAACTGTTGTCAGACGTACGATACCACGAGCGAACTCGTATATGCCCTAGAATAATGCTAGGTAACCCAAAATACTCAGTTTAATTCAGAATTTAAAAAACTTTTCACTGGAGTTAACATATAAATATATTATTATGTATACTTATAAATATACTTATTTTTTATACATATAGTATTACCCATATAGTCTATTAATAAATAATAAATAATACGCAGTTCCACAGAAATCTTTTGATGACTAATGAAGGACATCAAATCCAATCTCTGTGAAATATTATAAAATACAAATATAATAACTGTTGTCAGACGTACGATACCACCAGTGAACTCAATTTGCCCTGGAATAATACTAGGTAAACTCAAAATACTCACTTTAATTCAGAATTAAAAAATAATCTTCACTCGAGTTAACTTGTGGTGTTCCGAAAAAGATATAATTACGAGATATTAGTATACTTAGCATAACCCATCTAGCATTTATCATATGAAAGTATACACTAAATTATAGTGATTGCCTATAGAAATCATAATTGACGAAATTATTTTTTTATTTTATAGCTATATTATTTAAGATAAACCTGTTCATATCAAAACGTTTTTCTAATAAAATTTTGTAGTAATATGTAATTTAAAATGCACCTAAAGAAAGCAGGTTTTTTTGTTGATCGCTTTTAGCTTAACTGATTGTATTTTATGCGTTTAAAAATATTATTCTGAGATTAAAGTTCATTGTTTAGTTTGTATTGATAAAAGGGAATCCGATGACTAGGATTTTACTCGCAGAAAGGGTCTATTTCACTATATCAAAAAGGTTAAGAACCCCTGCCCTATACGGGCTGAAACTGTGGGTGTTCCCACACATCACCAGTCCTATTAGTTAGGGTGCACTTTTATTTTTGGTGCATTCTTCTTCTAGTACTAGAAAAATCTAATGCATCTGGTAACAAGTAGACCCTCCTTTTGATAAAGTAACCACACCCTCAACACTGCCTGGCCATAAACTTAAGGAGTCCTTTGAAGTACTGTGCAAACAGCGCCTCGCTGAAAAACTGTTCATAATTCTCCCATATATACCGGTGAAGAAATTCTGCAATTGATGGCACGATGAACCTCGTTCTTCATGTGGGAACAAAACAAGTAAACGAGATTTACATTTTAGTATGTCCAAATTCAAATATTTCTGCAGTCATGCTCTTTGATGGGATATTAAGTATTCATTTTTCCTTGAATGAACGCGATAACCATCCATAACGTTGGCTAAATTGTGCTTATGTTACTTTCAGATATAAGAATTAACATTCCAGATATGAAAAGAGCGTTGTTAAGAATTACCTTCCAGTATTTTTCTTAAAAAATATTATTACCCATAAAATTATGGGTATTGTTTTGGTGAGCCTGGTCCGCGGCATTCTTGACCACTTTCAATATTGGATATTTTCTCTAATACCTGAAAAACTTTTTTAATTTCTTTCATGGGCTATTTTTTAAAAAATTCTTTATTATAAAATTCGTTTTCTTTAACAAGAATTTTTATTTATATCATTTATTTAAATTTCTTTCACTTGCTAATAATTATACAATTAAATAATGTAAAATTGTTGTAAAAAATCGTGTGGTGAAAGCATTTTTATTTATATCATTTATTTAAATTTCTTTCACTTGCTAATAATTATACAATTAAATAGTGTAAAATTGTTCTAAAAAAATCGTCTAGTGAAAGCAAAGAAAATTTTATTTCAAAGTGAAAATGAGATTTTTCAAGAAAAAAAGAATAGCTTGGAATTCTATAGTTTTTTTTTATTATTATTTTGCTGTTGATTATTGTCTTTTTTAGGGTTTTTGTAATTCTATGTTTGTTTTTTTTAATTTAGATTGCTGTTATGCGTGTTGTTGTTACATTAAATTGTAAAGTTATTTATTTTTAATTTGATCCCACCGTTTTGGATAACGGTGGGATCAGATTAAATCCTTAACTTTATGTTGATGGATAACAATTGATTTTCTACCCATTAGCCTATGTTTTTGTGAAGTATATACACATTATTGATTTCTTTGTATCTATTTTTATATTATATTGTCATTTAATAAAAAAAAAAATTGAAAAATATATCCTTTTTTTTAACTCTACCACAACAGTACCAAATTTGAAATAATTTTTTGAACGTCGAATGTTTAAAATTTTGTTGTGTTTCCCAAAACATTATAGACTAAACGTGTTTGTCGTTTATGAACTTTTTTTCCTTTAATATAATTCTAATTTTAAGCAAAATGAGTCACGTATATGGTGTAACGTTTAGTGAGACATAATTGTATTCGGTGCTAAGTCATAATAACGAGATCATTGTCATACAGTATCCTGATAATATTTCTATTTCTTGTCAAAATTGTTTAATTGATTCAAATATAAATAATAAGCATAATAAATTAAGTATATCATTTTATGAATAAATGGATTTGTACCACTTTAAAAAAACCCTGATCATATAAAACGTGTTAAACATTATAAAACGAACCTCATATAATATAAAACGTAAGACCTTAAAATTAGACTTTATATAAGTAAAATTTTATATAAATAAAGCGTTAGACCTTATATAAGTAAAATCCAAATGTAAATAATAAGCCTAATATATTAAGTATCTCATTTTGTGAATAAATGGATTTGTACCACTTAAAAAAAAAAGTGGACCATATAAAACACATTAAATAGTATAAAGCGAACCTTATATAATATAAAACGTAAGACTTTGAAATCAGGCTTTAGTCATATAATATTAAACGGACCCTTTATTTCTTAATAATTTAAACTTAGGTTACAGAAAACTTGCTTTTGTAGATAAAAATAATCTTTGTTAGATAACTTTAACATAAAACTTCGAATTGTTTACAATGACAAGGTCCTGCCATCATTTGTATTCATTAAAGCTGTATAAACTAATTTCTTTTGTCAATAGGGGATAACTATTCAAACTTTTTTAAGCATTATTTTTTTTCAATTGTTCAATCTTCCATAACCATATGGAAAAAAAATATTTACAGTCAGTAATGATTCTCATTAAATTACAATGATACAACAATCGAGAAGAAGTTGAAAACACATTAATGGAAGATGCAACAATTCCAAGTTTCCAATCAAAGTACTTGTTTTGAAACCGTCTTCCAAGAAGATACTCTGTATGTAGTATTATTAGCAAACTGAAGTATCTCCAAGAAAAAGTAGAAAAATTCCTACGTATGAGAACCACATATTGGCGGGGAAACCCAAAACCAAATCCGTTTCTTGTTTTCACTACTATCGGTCATCTAGAAAAGTCAACCTCTACCAATACTAACCATTTTTTTTCTTCTTCCTCTTCCATTTTCTTACTTTGTTCTTCTTTTTAATGTTTTTTTTAATTTCCCTCTTTTCGCTTTCCATACTTGCTTGTTTGGTTCTTGGCCGTTTTTTTTCTTCGCCAAGTGCGAGACAACCCGAGAGGCCTGGCGCCACATGCCAAAAATACCTAGACGCTGAGTGACCTTGCAAGGTCGGTGGATGAAATAAAATAAAACAAAAAGAATATATTTTTTACCTTGCCCCCAAATTCACCCCTAGGGTAGAAAGTCGTGAGCGTGGAAAGAGGAAGAAAAAGTCTTAAGAGAGAGGGGCCACTAATAATTGCCTTGAACACCTGCATTGGACACTTATTACGATTTTTTGTTGTATTGTTATCGTTTGCAGGGTTGAGGACCGTCTCCTCGATGTACTTATCCTTTCAATCATCCCTCCTCTTCTTACAAATTGTATTACTGTCATCGATTTCGATGAAGATCAAATCGAGGGAGTGGTGAAAGAAAACGAAAGTCATTGCAGGTCAAGAGATGTGGGAACCACAATAAGGTCTAGTGGGTAAAAAAAAAGAACATGTAGATTTCTCTCAGTTCACTATTTTAGAAGATTTAATGACTGTTCTTAAGGCCGATCGTGGTTACAATGTGTCTTTTTTTACTTCTATTTTAAAGACATTAAAATTCGAGAAAATTCTTTTACTGGTGCAATGAATAGTTCTATCTTAGTTGCCTTTGCAATTCGCAGAATTTCTAAATGGCTTTTCTGAGGTTCTTGAAAAAAGATGGCAACATTCAATGACATATCTCCAATTGGCTGTATGTTTTATAATTATTTTTTTAATACGATTGAATATTTTGTTTCAGTCTCGCTTTTGTAAATATAAATATTTACTATTAAAAAAATTATTGCCACTAAGTTGAATTATTTAAAATGTCCTTATTATTAATCCATAAAGCTGGATCTACTAATATATATTGATTTAAATGCTTGAATCATCAGTTTTTTTAACCATCAAGATTTATACTTTTATTTCTAATACTAATCTAATTGTGTTATATCAAAATTATTTAAATAATAATCAGCAAATAAATATCAATTTCTACTGCGCTATTTCTACTATATTTGGATTATTGTTAATTGCCTATTTATTTTCTTCTACGTTTGAAACATCTAGAATAATATATTATATAAAAACTGACAAATTATTACCGAAATTAATTTTATGATAATTCTAAAACATCCTTCAAGATATATTTCGAAATTTGGGCTTAAATTTCAGATTTTTTTTTTTAATTATAGAACGATAAAAACTGTAGAGAACTCTACCAAATGTTAATATTATTGAAATATGCAGATATTTGGTCATTGGCAGTTATTCAATGCTATCTCCAGCAAAGATTTTTTTTTTTGTACCATCGGCTATTTTATTTGATAGGGATAGGGTGTTTAATTCTCGAGCTAGGAGAGTATAACCAAGTGAAGATGTATCTTTCGACACCAAATCTGTAGATCGGAAATCCTTTTCATCGGGTTCTTCAAAGAATTTGGTTGCCAGCATATTGTTTTAAAATTATAGTGGCACAATGTGAGTGCAATGTAGCAGTATCATAACATGTTTTCACTTACAAAAAACTAACTAATTTTCTTTTTCTAAAGCAAATATTATTATTGTCGGAGATATTAAATGAAAGGAATAACAAAAATCAAAACGTGTTATTCTTAAGCCAGCATTCAAGGCCATAAGAAGTCATTTATAATCAAAATCCTCAAAAGAATCCATGAGATCAGTAATTTTCTACACAAACTAATCTGCATACGAATGAACATGCGATTTTTTTTATTATAAACACTCGAATAATAAAATGTATAACATTTGCATAAAGGTGTTGCCATTTTACAAATGCCAATGGATTAATGGGTTCCGGGAATTTGATAACAAAGGCATATCGTCTAGAGTATTAATTTTTCTCTTCCATCAATTGAACACAGAAATTACTAAACTGATAAAATCATTATGGGACAAGGAACAATAGCTACAAAAAACCTTTCTTTTGAGTTGCATTCTTAAATTAACATTGACTTTGCAATGTTGCAACAGGCTTTAAAAAATTAAATAAATTTTTATATCAGATTTGACACAAAGCATTTGTAAACATGGTTTAATCTATTAATTATCAATGAATTTGTAAAACGTAAATAAATATTATTTTTTTAAGAGATTTTTTTGTTGCCTGGATAAAATGAAATCTTTGATATAATTTTATATTTAAAATTTTTAAAAAGTACTTAAATATATCTTTATAAATCTTTAATATTCATAGTAAGAATACACCATCCACGAGGACTTTATAGCGAACAGCACGTGAAAAGAAAAAGAGAAATGTTTAAATAAACTGGATCCACCATAAATTCGCACTAGAACTGTATCGCGGACCACGTGCTGAGAGAAAAAGAAAATGTTTAAATAAATTTTATTCGAGATGTGTGGCAACAGTAGAAGGTTTCTTAGTTTTAAGAATTACAAGTTAGGTAGTGATGGCTTTATTATTTGTAGTTTAGGCTTCGCGATGTAATTGTTGCTTTGTTAGTTAGTAGTCTGTTTTGCGTTGTAAAAAATAAATGTCATGTTTGTGTCAATATCTCCTCTCAATTCTAACATTTCAATAATCATATTCACCTTTTTCTCGGAAGTAAAAAATTCTACTTTCGTGAAAATTTCGGAGCTGTAGATTACTGAGAATTTAACTAACGCCATTACAGCTTCAACTGCGAATACACCCATATTCGATCATAATCTGTACCTTCATTAAAGATAAATTTCTAACATTTCAATAATCATATTCACCTTATGTTCACCATTTTTCGGAAGACAAAAATTCTACTTTCAGGAAAGTTTCAAAGCTGTAGATTACGCAGAATTATTTAACGCCATTGCTGTCTTCAACGGTGTGTATAGTACACCGATATCCGATCATAATTTCTACTTTCCTTAAAGATAAATTTGTCAGTCTTTGATATTCCTGCTGATATCTCAATTTGTTCCATATCTTTTAAATTATGATAACAATTAAATTACAAATACTGATATGTATGTCTTAGATGGTTTTTATTTGTCTCAAATATTTGTAAGTATAAATATTTGTCTCAAGATTTTTCTCAAACTCTGTTATCAATTTTTAGTTGGGAATTGCCTCATATAAAAAAATGCATCACAAGAAATGATGATCCCAACATTACGGAATCGTTACATTATTACTAAGTTCAATCATAAATTGCTTCATCGCAATCTCATTAGCTATTTTTAATTCATCGTGAAGAGCAACATAATAAGAAATACTCGTGGTATCCCTAAATTATTTTGTGGCAATGCAATGAATAGCTTTATAATTAAAGAGCGATCAATATCATGCCAATTTATCATCGATCTGCAATAAATATAAACCGTGGTTCCATCTAAGATTGCCATTCCTTGTCCTGATTACCAATTGTAAATATCGGTGAAGAAGTTGCCAGGGGCTCAATTACACCTGCGGGGACTTAATGATGTTGTTTTCTGGTGATTCCATGACCTCTGAGCCGAGAAACAATTTATCTTCTGCTATTCTACCATTCTTTTGTATTCTCTTGAGTATATGTAGATTTTAAATCCTGATAACAAAAAAGCAGAAACTTCTTTTCAAATTCCCTCTATATACCATTTTTTTAAAAATATCAAATTTACGATTAATCAATTAAAATATCTGCCAAATTTTCCACACCGCATCAGAAAAATCGTCTACAAGTAAAACAAAACATTTTATATTTATTTACGTCAATGGACTGGTTTAAGATATAAGTGAGTTTGCATCCATTAAAGAATAACATCCAATAAAAATAAAATATTTTTTTATTTAGACTTTAAATTCTTAAAGATATATTGCCTTTAATATCTGTTCATTTGCTTTAGAACATTGTTGAATATCTTTTATACAACAATACATTTTTAAAGATATATTGTCTCCAATATCTGTTCATTTGCTTTAGAACATTATTGAGTTTCTTTTATATAACGATAAATGTTTAATTGTCTCCAATAACTGTTCATTTATACTTTAGAACATTATTGACTGTCTGACTGACTATTATATTTATTTACGTCAATGGGTTTATTGGTTTGGTTTAAGATATAAGTGAATACATCCAATAAGTGAGCTTACATACAATAAAAAAGTGAGCTTAACATCCAACAAGAATAAAGCATTTTTTTAATTTATACAATAAATGCTTGAAGACATATTGTATTTAATATCAGTTCACTTCCTTTAGAACATTACTGACTATCTTTTATGTTAATTTACGTCAATGAGTTCATTGATTTGGTATAAGATATAAGTGAATTCAGATGAAAAAATAAATCACTATCTTTGTCTTCACTAACCTCTAATTAAATCTAGAATTGATCATATCAAGGAATGCAATAAATTCTATTAGTATCAGTTATTTGAAGCAAACAGGATTTGTTTTGAGTTGTAACTAATGACTTTTATAGAAATGACCAATCAAGTTTGACACTCCAAGGCAGTCTAATTCAAAAACTGTCAAAATCTTCATTAAAAATGTAGTGTAAACAATAGACTTGACCCTAAATTGGCTTTACGTTATTTAAAAAACAACATCCAATACAGAATGAAGCACTTATTTTTTTTACTTAGACGATAAATGCTTAAAAACATATTGTCTATAATATCTGTTTTTCTTTTTTTTCACATGTAATTTTTTTTTACATTCTTAAATTGAGATTCTTTTCGCTAATGACCTTCAAACATCACCTTGCTTGCCTTTGCAATTAGTCACTAATAACTACAAAAAAATTACGATGTTAAATCAGAATTCGTCAAAAAAATAATAATAAAATGACATTTCCTTATTCGAAATTGCCGCATCACTCAAAAAAAGCTAAACCTGACAGATAGAAAAGAACTGGTAATTTTCTTAAGATTGTAAACAATAAAAAAGGCTATGTATAAAAAATAGGAAGTTACAAGCTATTACTTTAATATCGGAAATTTATTTGGTAAATGTTTCAATCATATGAAAGCCAAAATTTGACTATTTTTTAAAAAATTTTAAACATAAAATATTTGAACATATTTATATTATTATTTTATGTGTGCACTATATTTTCTTTTTATTTAATATATTTTTCAAATAGCATGAACTAGGAAGGTTTTATTTTGTAGTAATTATATGCATAATTAAGAATTTCTTTGTATTAAATATGAGAAAATGTTTATATTATTTATATAATTATTATATATTATTATTTATTTTTAATATTTATTATAATGTAGCAATATTAATTATACTGAATATATTTTCTAAATAACATAAACCTGGAAGGTTTTATTTTGTAGTAATTTTATACATAATTAAGAATTTCTGTATACTATATATGATAAATATACCTATTTCACTATAGATAATAAATAATAAATTAATATGGCCCAATTTGAGAAATTTATTTACATTTGACAATCAACAATCTTTTTTTTCATAGTGTTCACTCCAAATTACGTTTTAAAATGTAGTGGCAGGCCTCTCTGGGTTCACTCTAGATAACGCAGTATTTGTTGCATATTTACCTTTAATTGCTTAGTGATCAATAAAATGTATTTGTTTATTATACAGATACCAATATTTATTAGCAAAAAATATTCTCAAAATATAATTTTTTCTATTTTTTAAATACAATGCATTAAAAGGTATTTTAATATAATAAAAAGTAATTTAATGCAGTAAAGGGTATTTTAATGTAATAAAAAGTAATTTAATGCATTAAAGGGTATTTTAATGTAATAAAAAGTAATTTAATGCATTAAAGGGTATTTTAATGTAATAAAAAGTAATTTAATGCATTAAAGGGTATTTTAATGTAATAAAAGGTAATTTAATGCATTAAAAGGTATTTTAATTAACATCATCAATTCAAAAAATATATTTCAGGATTTAAAGTCATTAAACAACTATTGAATAGTGGGAGGAAAATATAACTTGTTTTTCCAAAAATTTAAAAGTTAGTTTCTGCACTGTAGTTTGCCTTAACCTTACGGCTGGAAGTTACTTTAAGTAATGCTCATCTCTATATTTGTAAAATCGTAGTTTTCTAAGTAAATGCCTTGAAGCATAATGTATTCTGATACTAATTTAAATCTGACGCTATATAGGATCTAAAGTAATTTGAAATCAGTTTTGTAGAAAATGCTCGTAGGTTAAAGTTCATATTCACTTGTGGGTAAGTTTTTGTTGTTTACCACTAAATTAGAATTTGCGTTTGAGAATGCTGGCAACTGGCAATGCTGCAATGAAAATGGCAATTGGAATGATGGCAACTGATTACTGGTCTTATACCCATTGATACTCCGTACCAATTATGGAGTACCAATGGGAATAAGACATGTAATATTAATATAAGTAAAACTATGTTTTTAAATATTTTTATTAAAAAAATATGTATTTTCAATTGGTAAAAATATATTAATATACGTTTTTTCTAAATAAATATCAATAATTACTTAATATATCAAAGATGAAATAATGCCTATAATAATATAACCCTTAAAATAATTATTGCTATCAATATTCGTTTTTTAATGAGTTTTGTTGATCGTGTATATTCATTGTTTTAAAAAAAAATCTTCATATTTATTAATAAATTGATAATAATAATAAATAAATTGATATAAATAAATAAACTGCAATAAATTGATTTCTTAGCTTTTTCTTTATTGATTAATTTTTAATTTGTATATGATAATTTCAAGAAAAAAATATTTTAACTATCTTTCGCTCGCCTGTTTTTAAGCAATATTTTTATTGGGTTTGCTTAACAAGTAGATGAAACACCTCGATTAAGTAATTATTTTTCACTTTTATAATTTCGTTTTATTTATATCAGAAAAAATACTTTTTATAAATGAAATTAAATAAATACATTTTCTGCACTGTTTTTTTTTTTTTTAATTTTCGAAAGGGAATCTCATAATTATTGTAACATGTACTCTCTTAACTATGAGTTTTCTAAACATTTTTCTCTAATATATAGAATATTTACTCATATTTTTCCCTCTACATCAATATGTCTTGCAAAAATATGTTTAAAATCCTTTCAATAAAGTCATAAGAGAGACATTAAATCAAAATTTGATTTAAAACTATTACAAATTATCTGTTATAATAAACTAAAAAAATATAAACAAAAATTAAAAAAAAAATACCCAACCAATAATTCAGAGATATATGATGTTGAAATTCACAATATTATAATTTTATATTCTTATTAATCGTAAAAAATACACATTTTCATTATATAAGCAATGTTCCAAATTATTATAAAATATTCTTAACTAAAGAAAACGAGCTGTATAAATAACTACTTAGTAAGAAATTTCTGGAAAACTTGTTCATCGACAAACACTAAAAAGGCAAAAAGTTACAGGTATGAGCAATAAATTCTGTTGCAATATATTAATCGCTTTGAAAACTGCATTCTTTTTTTCATGCTTTTGAATATTTATAGTAGTGAACTAAGGCCAATGAAATCTTAATTATCTCTTGGAAATGTTAAGACAGATCTTCAGTCAGCAACACTGACAGTGATAAAGTAAAGTTTCCCGCAGTTAAGGCTTAGACACTAATAAAATTATTTAAACGGTTACAGTTAAAAAATTTTTTTTTTTATTTTTTTTTTTAATCTTTTTTTTAATAATTTTAAATTAAATTAAATATAATTAAATTTTTTATTAAATATTACTGATTTTTTTCGGTCTTTTTTTACATTTCTTTTTTTTTTTATACAAATAGGATTAAATAATATACATATTCTATAACCTTACAGTCATCCGAAAAAAAAAAAATGGTTAAAAATGTAGTTTAACTCATATTGTTGGAATAATTTTGAAAATATCCCAATTCGGCGCATATAGGCATAGCCAATTTTCTTAGTATTTCAGGAACAAGCATAAATTGAAAGGAGAGTTTTAAAAAAATTAGGAATTTCGTCGTTTTTAATTAGAATGCAGTTTAATTTTTTTAGTTTAACTTAGTTTTACGTTTAGTTTAGCTTAGTTTTGCGTTTAGTTTAGCTTAGTTTTTAATGTTTAGTTTAGTTTAATTTTTAGCTAGAGTTCGGTTTAGTTTTTTTACTAAACTGCATTCTAGACAAGTTAATGAGTTTTTTTGGTTTTTTTTCATTTAAGAGTATATTACTGATTTTTATCGGTCTTTTTTACACATTTTTTCTTTTTATACAAATAGGATTAAATAATGTACATATTCCAAACCCTTATAGTCCTCCAAAAAAATGTAGTTTAAACCATACAGTTGGAGCAATTTTAAAAATTGCCCAATTCAGTTCATATTAGACATATCCAATACTATTTCAAGAACATGCATACATTGACAATAGATTTTTTTTTAAAATAAAATTTTCGTCTTCAATGGTGTTATTAAACTGCATTCTAGCCAAGTTAATGGGGTTTTTTTAATTCTCCAAATAAGGCCAATATCATTATTCGCAACTTTAGGCGGTAAAAAAAAACCCCATCTTAACTGAAATACTTAACTGTCATACTGCAATTTACAAGTTCTCGGAATTTGTATCTAAAAAAGAAAAAAAAAACGAACTTAATAGAAACAAAGAACCTTTCTTGGCGACATTGCCAGGAGGTGCAGACCTCACAGTGCGGTGCCATCAGAGACCTGGAGACAAGGACGCCAGGATGGCCTTGAAGAGGTTACTGTCTCTCGTAAACATTTTTTTTATATCGAACTTCATTGGGCACACACTGTTTTCATATACTTACTTTTAAAGCGTAATCCGAGATTTATACTCTCAGCCTAAGGCTGTTTTATTTTAAATAAGCAATTTGTGACTTCAGAGCTTTTAATGTCTGAGCTATCTGTGCTTTGAACTTGTAATAAAAATGTAAAGCAGTAGTTTACTAATGATGATTATTTATGATAATAAACTTTATAATTAAAAACAATTTATTATTATTTCGACCACTGTCAATATCACGTGATGTAGCTCCTACCTATAAATGAAACAGCTTCTTGAATTACTGAACAAATGAGTCTTTAAAAACAAAATTTCATTGAATAATAAAATTGAATAACAAAATTTCTGGAATGTTTAATAATGAGTTGAAATTGAAATAGATACAGAATAGATTATGTTGGAATAGAAATAGGAAAAGAATAGATTATGTTAGAATAGAATAGAGAACACAAAAAACTCATTTCTGCTGTTCAACAGTGTTCTAATAAAATATTCTAAAGCACGATTCTCTGCGCTTGATAAGAAATCTGATACGAAGGAACACAATTTGAAACCCTTTATGTCATTTCTGTTACGTTAACGTTGTCAGATGTTAAATTTATAAATTGTTAGACCTATATGCTCTCTACAAAATTTACTAAGCTATAAAATTTGTATCTACTTTTCCCCACTATAGAGAAATATCATTCTACGTTGCATAACGAAAAATATTAAATTTCGTTTTTTCTTATCCTACTTGGTAGACAGCAAAATCTACACTAAATACAAAACCCCAAGGTCTCCTGGAAGGAGGGAAAGGGGGGGACAGCTTCTGTTGTGGTAGAGCACCCGTAGATAGAAATCTGATTTGACTCCGTGACACTGACTTTTTACGGGGTTGGAATGCCAACCCTACGCTCAAAGTTCTACAATCATTTTGGACCGAGACCTATGGTTTAAAGTGGATTCCATAGTCCGTAACATATCTTCAAGCTTCACTTGACCCCTGGGTAGTGCTAAATGAGTAGCAGTGTCCGTCGGTGTAGCCCACATTGAGCTGCTCACAGGGACATCAATACTACCCAGTTCTCGATGCAATCAAAAAATATATTACATGCTTTTATAATGAAACGAATAGAACTTGGGTCAAAACTATGTTTCGAGTTCTTTATGAGCAAAAAGAATAGCTTAGCTGGAAAATAATAAATTGAAACAGTTCTAAATTTCAAATAGTTCTCCAATGAAAATTTTTGGGCTTTGATTTCAAATGGTAAATTGAAAAGTAGTTTGAATTAAACAATTAGGTACGTTAATACGCATAATTCGTAAAACATATTCGCTGTGATATGGGCTAATATAAAGCGTATATAACTTTGTAAATAATTCAATATTTTCAAAAGGTTTACGGGTTTATAAATAAAGGGGACCGAATCTCATATTTTTCTTTTATGGACTGATATAAACTGGAGACGTCTACGCTCCACCTTAAAAAAATTTTATGTCTACGGCGAAAAAATTTCGGCGTGGTGTAAAGCACTGCATTTGAATACACCTTTCAAAAGTACTAAAAACGTAATTTACAATCATAAACCTACATTTTTTAAAGGCTATTCAGTAAAAGGAATTCAAGAGGTAAAGAATAGCTGTCGTAGTTACAAAAAAAAAAAAATTGCAAAATAAGAGATTTTTTTGTGGAATAAATTTATGAATTATGAAGATATATAAACCATCATTTATGAGATCATTAAGAAAATTCGTAAACAGTTTACATCTTCCACTTTTAGGTAAAATGCTATGTCAAAGGAGTTCGTAATTCACTCGCAAAATAAAGTTTTAAACATTTAAAAGTGTATTTATTTTGAAAGATTTCATATAAAGAAGTTATGCTTAATGTAATAATATAGAAAATTCAAGACCAAAAAATCAACTAATCAAAGAAAAGTTGGTCAACTGGGATAAATATTTAGTATACAATATACGCGGGCATATAAAAAAGGAATTATTACGATTTCGTAATAATTGAATGATTTGTTCAAGACAGAAATGCCAACGGCGTATCAATTTCAGAATACCTGTGTGGTATTAAGTGCCATGAAAGCGTCCATGTCTTAATTTATGAAAAATTCAAGTTAAATATAATTGCTTCAATTATTTTAGAAAGTTAAAAACAATTTTTAATTAAAACAGTTAAATAAAAATTCGTCAGATTAACAATTTAGAAAATAAAATATTTTAACTTTAGAAAAAGTCTCCTGCATCACACCACAGGCTCCAGGTTCAGAATCCTGGCAGTGGCATGGATATTTGTTAGTGGTTCGGAATCCACTTTAAACTGTAGGTCCCTCTCTGTTTAGACCTCGTGTAAACAATATTACCGTAGACGAATAAACCAGACCAAACCTGTATCACACTCACTGTCAGCAAGATGCTTAAAAATAAAATAAAGCAAGAGAGAAAAAATTATACAAAGGGATCAAAGTCAGTGAGACGTTGGTCCACTGTAGCTTGGATGAAAGTTATTATTCATGGCGGCATAAATTTGACGGATGCTATCTTTCGCGGTTTCGTGCCAAATTGTTTCCAATTGTCAGGTAAGAAATTTTGGGATGAACGAATGTCAACATCGTCATCTATTTGGAAAAGATCTGGCGATCTGACCAACCAAGCAAGTATTTGACAAGATAGAAGACGATCAATAAAAAACTGTGTTGACTACGTTTTGAAAATAGGTTAAAACTGTTGCAAATGGATAGGAAAGCAATCGTAAATTTTGGCATTTTTTCTTCTGTTACCAATAGCCAAGATGTTCATCTATTAATAGAAATTACTCCTCCTGATATTATATGCTCTGTAGGTGAAATTCCAGATGCAATGATCCAGTATTTTCAATGTAATTTGTGGTAATTCTTAGATTATATGTTTTGAGCTATCTGTCAATGGTCCTGTTTTTCATTCTGTAAACGTCATATGTCAATTAATTCTGATAAATTATATGCAGTGTGTCTAAGTTGATTGTCTTATGTCGGTTGTCTTCAGTTGGCCGACTTATGACTATGAAAACGTCAATTTTGACTATGAAATCTGCCGTTGATCACTCATTTCTGACAAAACTGTCTAATAGGTGAATCCCCTCGACCCAAATATGGAGGCCTGATAGCCAAGTGCCTAGTGCTCTGGCGCTCGGTGCCACAGGTTTCGGCTTCGAATTCCGGCGGTGCCATGGGAGTTGTAGTAGTTCGGAATCCGGTTTCATATGACCTTAGAGCGTCACAGGGACCAATCAGACTTCGCACTCACAGCATCCCCAAGCTGTAAAGGGGCAACTCAACTCTAGACAAAGTGGTGCGGTGTGGTGTTTCGCAGTAGTAGCTGACCCCAATATTGAGCAATGCTCTTAATAAAACTAACAAAACCTCTTTTAGCCCCCGATTTTGTGAGATTGTTCATAATGAATGGAAACCTATCGGAGAAACTTTGTCAGAATCGATATAGACAACCATAATTCAAATATTAAAAAAAAAATTGACCTTGAATTCTAGACGTGCGCATTACAAACATTCAATTTCGATCTAGTAATACTTTTTTTATTAATACATTGAGGACTTAATTTAAATCATTTCCACGTTAAGTCGGAGGTATCATGAAATTTCCTTACAAACAGATTTTTTTTCCTGCATGCGTCCATTTTTATGACTTATAATGTCTTTGTTAAATGACGGCTTTTAGCAATTTTTTTTTTAGAAAAATTCATTACTCTTTTACTCAGTGTCCCGATACAATGCATCGTTTTCGAAGAAAGAAAGAAAAATATACTAAGCTACGAGGAAAATGAAGTCATAATAACAAAATAAGAAAACGAAATGCATCACAAAAACGCATGCGACGTGTAAAAAATTAAGAGCTTTAAAAAAAACCGAAGTCTCTCATCACAATGCCTAACTGAAGACATTGTACTAGCTCTCGATTCCTGCAGTCATTAGAGAATCGACCTTGACGGTTCACTCTTTTTTAAAAGGCGGTCAAGAATCGTGTAAAGTGAATTATCTTAATTACATGTACTGCCTACCATGATGAGCATTTATGTTTTCAATAACTTTATCAGAAGCGGCCTTTGACCAATTTGTTCCAATCTTCATGCGTTGTGCGGTAGGTCAACTCTTGTTTTCGCTTGGAGCTCAAGATGATTCAATTTTCGTTTTTTCGTTTTCGGTGTTGTTTCAACGCATTTCCAATTAGGTGCAAATTAAAACTTTCTTTTAAAATATGTTTTGAAAATCCTACGAAAAATCCTTTAAAATAACTAATGAATCGTCTGAAATCTTCCTTCTATTTCGCTTTCAATTAATTTTAAAGCAATTTTACATATCAGCAGTTTTTCAGATTACCTAAATTTGTCATTTTATTTCTATACTTTTTATGAAATAAATGATTACCATATTCAGAGAAATGATAATTTTTTTTGTTATTTTATAATATTCTTGTCGTTAAATTATCAAATATGATTTCAAGAATTATAACTTCAACAAATGCTTCTTTAACGAAAGAAATAATTGCTATAGTATATTAGAAGATCAAAGGTTATCAGGTTATTCAGTTTATGTTTGCTTCACCAATTATTTCATACTATTATTTATTTTTTCTTAAAATGCGTCTTTGAATAGATGAAAATAAGTAATTATGTTTAGGTTGATATTTTGTTGATTAGGTTGTTGATCCGACTCATGAGGAAAGATGATGAGCATCACCAATGCCATCGAGTGACCTCGTTTTTTGAAACAGCGTCTACAACAAAGACTCAAGCGGATTGAGCCTCAATTCTAAAGGCTTGTTCCCACCGAGGCGAGAGGCGGCGAAGCGACATGCGGCAGGGAAGAAAATTTTTTCGACCCATTCACAGCGAAACGTAAGAAATAGCATTACGCCTAGTAAAGTTTCGCTTCGAGTTGAAAGTGGATCAACTCGACGCGGTGGATTTCAAACCGATTTCAGGCGAACTCGGTGAGGCTAGTGATTGGCCAACGCTTCACGCTTAAACGCCTCACGCCTCGATGGGAACGAGCCTTAACGCTCACTAGTAGCGCACGTTACCACTGAGTCGAACTTTACTATCCTTAAATAGATTAATAACCAAATAGGTAATTTCTTGAAAAACACTGGCTTATGATTGGCACAGAATGCATGAAATAGTCATCCAATTCTAGAAACTGTTTCGATTATTTTTATTTTAAATGTGATAAACAATTAGAATACTATATCCTTCCTTATTTTAAAAATTATGGTTTAACTTCAAAAGTTGTTATTTTATAGCACGTTATTAATTTTGAACATATTGAACACTTAGTTTCCATTAAATTTTTCTAATATTTCCTTTTTAGAATAGGTAATTATTTATCGTCATTTAAACAAATAATAAAAAAATTTTTAATCGATATTAATTTCTGATACAAAACTTTTTAAAATTAAAAAAAATCGATTTTACATTCTTTAAATATAAAGCAACTATTTTTAAGCAAGCATTTTCATTTTCAAGTATTTTTAAACTATGGCGATATACTATTACTATATCATTGTTTGTAAAAAGATATAAAGATATCGAAACTCTTATTAAAAAATGATATATAGATTAATATATATTAATTATATTAGACTAGAAATCTAGAACAACCGAAAGTCTTTGTTGACTAATGAAGCAAGAGATAATTATTCGGACAATCATAAAAAGTCGAATGCAATACGTAGTTTTGTTTACATCAGGAATTTCTAAAATGTCTGAAATGTTTGTTCAATAGAAATAGTGGATTGCAACAAAGAATAAACTAATACCTTTCCATCAAGTTGGATAATTTTTTCTTCAAACAAATAAAAATGATTACTCAGTTTAAATTGATAAAACTGATCTTAATTACTATCTAAATGAAAAAAAAAAAACGTTAACATATTAGCGGCTCTTAATTTCACTAATTATAATGATAATTATCATTCCTATTATAAATAATTTTTCGAAGAATAAAATGTATCTATAAAGTTAAATATAGATAAATTTTATTCTTCGAGAAATTATTTTAATTGCGTATAATATAGAATAATGAGAAATATTTCCTATTATTATTCCCTTTTTTCCTATTTATGGTATAAATCTAGCTAAAATATTTAATGTAACATATCTAAGTATTCATGTTCATGATGGCTTAGTATTTATCGTATTTCAGTATTTCCCTTTAGCTTAAAAATACAGTAAAAACGCATACATAAATTTGAGGGGTTTTTAAATCGATATATGGCATTTTTTTTATTTTGAAAAAGGTGTCATGTTAGCATAGATTTATTTTAATTACATATAAACATAATTTTAATTTTTAAATATAATATTATTGCATTTATATGCCTTAGGTAAAATCATATCATGCAATTTAAACGCTACTATAAATTACTTTTTTCTCAAAAAAAATGCATATATATATAGATCAAAAAGCGTTTATTTATAATAATTAATATTTGCGATTTATATTGTTTATAATAATGATTATAATTCGTATTATTATTTGTTATTGTTGTTTGTCTATGTATAATTATTATTATTGCATATAACTACTATTTATAATAAGTATGATAATTAGCAATTTCCAGTTGCAATTATTTACAGATAATTTAATATATATGATGACTTTCTACACTATTAAAACACCTTTTTAATCTACCTTTTTTTCAAAAGCCTGAAATATTCATATTGTAAAAAAAAAAAACCACTTTTTAATGTTAGAATAATAAAACGCAAATAAGAGACATCAGTATAAATATCGAAAGTCATATTAATTTGCAGAACACTATAAAGAGCCATATTTGGTATTTCTTTGCCAATTGTAAAATTCTATTAAATAGTGGAACATTCTATGGAAAAATAAATTCCATACCATTTAAGTTGTTTTGAAAGGAAACCTGAAATTTGGTGGCAGGAGTAAATAAAGACAAATGGCCTATTCTGGCCCATGGGCCACCAATTAACCATCACCAAGATACAGTATGTGAGTTGAAAATATATTCTTTGCAAAAACAAAAATGAATTGCGGCGCTTAAGAATAAGCCCATCTCATCATAATCTAGTATGAATATGTTAGTATGTAAGTTATGAAACTTTCATGGCCAATGAATATTAATTTCGGCAGCAACGCACATTTCTATTGTGCAACTAGCATGGTATAAACCAGTAACAATTGCAGAGGATTTAACTTTCTTCGTTTGCTTGGTAGTTTCCTGGTGATACAATCAATAATGCTGTTACAACGTTATAGAAGTCTTGATAGACAATTCGAAACGAGGTAGTATAGTTGAGATACTGGAAGCTAGTTGTTAGACCGAACAACGGGCCGCCGTCTGCACTGAACGAACACTTCTGTTAAAAGTGCTGGCAGCATTGGTTTCTTCAAAGAATTCTTTAGTGGAATGAACAGCCTGAAATGCTAGGGTGCACCAATGAGAAGCAAGATCCGATGATTGTGCCACACTACTACTATAAAACTTGCTACAGTTGTATCTTCCTCTGCCATACCAAATGTGGTTTTACCTTCCATCATTTCACGGGCTGATGCAAGTTAGACTGATTTCGCCATTTAAGAAATCTTTAACTCGTTAACGCAGCCGTTTAATGCCTTAATCATCATAGTTACCAGCAGACTAGCGTCATATAGTATTCAGTTAAAGTCTTGAAACAGAGTGCCATTTGAGGTATCAAGGCCTGTAGTCTCAATCCATTTTTGTTTTATATAGACATATGGCCATCAACACTTGTATGGTGTGGATGTTATCTCTTACAACAATAGATCGAGCAATCATCTTGCGTACAACTTAAACAATTCGACGATATGCTAATGATAACCTCCTCCGATTTGCGTGCCATTCATGGAATGAAATACTGCGTTGAATTTCCAAGAAAATAAGGCCAGGCATCGAATGGTTTGCATTGTTTTGAATTTGTGATGTAATACTCTTCATTGACCAGCAAGTTATCACAATTTTTATTTATTGAGCATGCGTAGCAAATAGTAGGCCCGTTGGCATAGTTACTCCAAGACGTAGCAGATCTGAAGCAACAATTGGAGAAATCCTTGCACAATGTGTCACAGAAGGAGTGCAATGTAGACCTACTTCCTAGTGGTGCACCCTGGGCAACGACTAAATGGTCTGCAGTTTTCAGCATGAGCTCTCGCTGCTATCCTAACCGTCGTCCGATTGGCCTGCATGTATCGCAATGGAATGCTGGTGGCTTGTCTCAATCAAAAAGAACTGATCAAATGAACATCTACATCGCATTGGGATTTTCGACCGGTCAGGTTGCCCTCTTTGTGATTTGGTAGAACTGACGAACTGACCTCATCTCCATCCTTACTTGGCATTTCATGGCTAATCCGAGAGTCGAGATACTGGCAAGCTACAGAACTTTAAGGCAATGACTTCGGTCAACTTTGTGGAACTCTTTTGTGTGCATTTTCTTTTTCTTTTTTTGTCCTGTATTTCCCTTTTTGTAATGCTTCGCCATTGGAAATAAAAAAAATGTGTCACAAAATAAGAATAGGAATCTTTATCACTTCATAAATAGACATATACAAACATTCATCGCCGCCATGAATGGTAGTTCTTTGCCATTAATAGATCCCAAGACCTTCAGTTTTTAATAGTTTTTTTTTTTTTTTTTTTTCATTTGTAAACTGGCTAACCACGTTTAATTTAAATAGAAGCATTGACTTTTATCATGCTCCCTTTTTTAAAGCATTGTACATAATCATGAAAGGATTTTTCTGTTTATTTTTCGCTAAGTATGAAAAATGCTTTGAAATTTTTCTCTTGTCTTTTATTAAATTTTTTTACTAATAAAAAAAAGTATAATAACATATATTTTACAAAAAAAAAAAAATAAGATATTACATTTAGCAGTTTCCCTCGTTATATCTTCATGTAGTTAAAGATAAAAGATTACTGGTAAATGCCATCTTTACTGTTTTGTTGTAATAAAGCAATTCTATGAAAGACAATTAATAATCTATAAGAAGTTATATAAGAAGATAACAATAAAAAGATTACAATAAAGAAAATTACAATACAGAAAACACCAACTTAGAATCTTTGTTTTCCTTTTCTCTGGTGGAATATCACAAAAAAAAAAAGGAAACGTTTTATTGATTTTTGAACCCTGTTGACCTAATAAAATACATTTGAACAGATTCAGTAGACTTAACGCGGTTGATAAATAGTACTTAAAATAATTGGCACTGCGGTTTTATTTGTCTAAATATATTATTCTTATCACCTATAAAGAGTTATAGCTTGTGATTAAATACAAGTAAATTTGCCTTTGGAATTTGCATCGAATACCCCAATCAAAAAGACGTTTGAAGGTAATATCAAGGTCATAAAATATTTCAATTAGGATTAGTGCCAAACGCTGTTAAAGGGTTGCTATGTCAATACTTATTTACCACCTGCTCCATTTATTCAAAGCAATGTTAACAAAAACATACAAGCAAAATAGTGTTTCGTTTGTATCGTAATAAAAAAATAATATGAAACTTGAGATTAAAATTATCTTCATTTAAGCGTAATATAATCTTTTGAGTTTATTTTTATCTATTGATTTCGTTTGTTCAGTTAATAAAATTAGGAAAAGATTTCTTTTTAATTAAGCAAATCACAAATGTTGAAGATAGAAAATAACAATTTGGATGAATATTTATGGATACATATTTCAACGTTTCTACTAAAATTACAAAAAGTTTCACTGAAAATAACATTGTTTGTCAATACAGGATTCAAAATCGGAAATTTCAATCCTCAAAATGTTTAAGCGTCTTTTTTATACATTTTTCTTTCATAATCTAAATAATTGTGGAAGTTTAAATTTATACTGAATAATGAAAAATAGTGAAATTCGTTTACTTTTGAACAAAATATTCATTCACTATTGGTGATTAGTTAGTTATTATTATTGTAACAGTCATCTTTATCCATTTATTTAACCAAACTAACAAATTTAATGTGAGTCGTTAGCGTTATTACAAATATTTCCTGATAATTTCACCGCTAAAATAAACTTATACTTTTTTTCGATTTTAAGTATTCGCATTCTTAACACATGCATAGTATTATACAAATTTCATTCAAAATATTTCATAAGTCACAAATATAAAAAAATACAAATTTTTCCATTTATATACACTTTGGAGCTATGGTATACATAATTGAAATACTTATTTATTGCAATAAGTAACAAAATTTCTTTATGACACACCTACTTTACAAATCTATGAAATATGCATTTTTACTTTATAATTTTTAGGAACCAAATTTAATACTTTTTAAAATTAAATCGCTACTCATGTGGATAATAATTAGTATACACGTACTTGTATATGTATATACACTTTGGAGCGATGGCATAGTTAACTGAAATACTTATTTATTAATAAAAGTACTAAGATTTCTTTACGACACACCTACTTTACATACCCATAAAATATGCATTTTTACTATAATTTTAAAAAAAACAAATTTAATACTTTTTATCATTAAATCGCGTACTCATGTAGGTGATAATTATTATACACGCACTTGTATATGTATGTACACTTTAGAGTTATGGTACACATAACTGAAATACTTATTTATTGCTACAAGTACCAAGATTTCTTTACAAACCTATAAAATATGTACTTTTACTATAATTTTTAAAAACCAAAATTTAATACTTTTTTAAAATTAAATCGCTACTCATTTAAGCTAATAATTATTATACACGTACTTGTACATGTAAATACACTTTGGAGTTATGATACACATAATTGAAATATTTATTGCTACAAGTATCAAGATTTCTTTACAACACACTTACTTCGCAAACCTATAAAATATGTACAATAATTTTATAGGTTTACAATAATTTTTAAAAAATCAAATTTAATACTTTTTTAAAATTAAATCTCAATTCAGGGAGATAAATAGTCATTATAATGAAATAAAATAGCATTTCTTACCTCAAACTATTCTTCTAGAGCACAAGAAATATTTTCAAAAACAACAATGCAAATAGCACCTAAATTTCCATCATATTTTCCCACTGTTCACTAAGTTAATTGTAAACACGTTCAGAGAAAAGTGATTTTTGCTGACACCGACCATTGATTCGCGTCTGTATCACGAAAGCAATTGTTTGGAGTTTCGTTGCTAGAAAAGGTATTGAATTAAATTTTTGAAACCATTGCCTGCATTCCAAAGAGTTGCAAATGCTCACTTCTGTGGAAAACAAACTTACATAAATTTCTGTTATTCAAAATAAAATAAAAAATTCTCATCACTGTGTGATACATGCCAATCCCGCGTAGGAGTTCTCGCTTTGTGAAAAAGGATATCGATTACTCTTAACAATATATGATTGCAAAAGTGAAATATCCATTTTGTATGTCATATGAATTCGATCAAAGAACATTTCTGTATGACTTATTGCGAAATCTAAAAAGTAATTTTAGACAATCTATTGTATAGAAATGAATGTGTGGAAATAGAATATGTTAAACTTCATATTTGGAACTCAAAAAGTATAATTTTGAAAGTGGAATTTTCTTTACCATTATAATTTTATCTAACAAATGTATAAGATTTCGATATTTTTAAATGAAAAAAAAGAAGTTTTATAATAATGTATTTGGAATATAGTATGAATGTTTAACAGACCGCCTTTCTTTCGGAATTTTGATGAAATCTTAAACTCAATCTTCAATTAAATATTTTTCAACAAAATTTATGAAAACAAATATATTATATTTACTGAAGCCAGTAAAACCAGTTCATGTCTTCTGATTCTCTATGCTTAAAAAAATGTAATATGTTTTTAATATCTACCAATAGGTAGATGATCTTGGCCCACCATGAGGTTGTTGTGTCAATGAAGATGAAGGTTTGGTTTGTCGATCTACGGTTCATTTTGTGCACACTTTAGGCTAATTAGACCGGGACCTCTCGTTTAACGGTCATTCCGAACCACTAATAAACATCCATTCTACCGTCAAGATTCGAAGCCTGTGGTACCATAGGCCGGAGCGCTAGACAATTGGTCATCAGGCGCCATGAAGGCGAAGGAGAAGAATATGATACTCAAATTCATTTTTAACATTTATTAAATACTGTTGACAGTCTTATCAATTTTACACTAGATAATTTAGTTTTTTGATCTACACAATAATAGAAATATCGTAATTTTACTGTAGACTCATCATCAGACATTGTTTCAGTGTCTGTCCATTGTTGATATACAGACACTCAAAACCAGTTTGTTGGGGACAGGCAAACATTGAAAACCAGTCTAATAGAAATTTCTTAGAAATACCTTTTCAATTCCATAAATTTTCAAGCCTTCTACACTCTCCATGTCTTAACACCCAGTGTATCAATTTGTCCATCCGTTAATCCAGAGTGTATTAATTAACCCCTGTGTTAACCCTATAGAGTAGTAGAAAATAAAATCCACCCACCCCCTCGCCTTAGTCATTGACGCCTATCTGCAAGTGACAGTTTGGGCTTTTGGAATTCGTCTTGAGTCCTTCTTTCTGCAATTACATTTCTTCACATTTTGCTTCCACTTACGCTGCATATAACTACATTTCGTTGTATATAAACTTGCATTATAAAATTTCACCAATTATTTAATTTATTTTTGGATTTCGCAGATATACAATTTATTTAATTGTATATTTTATTGTTTATATATCTTGACTAGCTTTCTTGCGTTTGGTGCCACAAGTTTCGGGTTTGATTTCTGGCAGTGCAATGAATGTTTGCATTGGTTCGAATCCACTTTAAACCGTAGAATCGTTCGAATCCACTTTTAAATCCCCCTTTAGAAAGGCTATGGGGCACGACTATTTAAACAGCATATTAATCTCATCAGGGTCGCAGACTCGCCAACCTGCCCACTTTGCTCCCACTTTAACGGCACTGCAAACTACTTCCCATCTTGCAGTGCACTTGACAGTGTCGACAACGACACAAGCTACGAGAGAATGACAAATTTTTACTGGACAGCATGGCGTCGAATGGTCGAGAAGTCACGGACGGGCGTTGGTTGAATGAATGAAAATGAATTAATGAATTTTAAACCGTAGTTCTCTGTCTAATATGACTGTAAAGCGGAGTGTTGGTCGTAGAGCTGGCAACCTTACCCCATAAAAAGAAAGTAGCTCCTGTCTCAAAATCTTCTATTAGTTAAACGGCCTTAGAAAATCATCTATTCTGATACCTTTCAAATGAGCCTTCGATCACTCCTGTAACACATCTGGATCCTAGGTCGATTCCCTCCCTTCCCCCCAGTTCTCCATTATGTATACTCATCCCCTCCTCCTCTTTTTACAATCTATTAACCTTCCTCTACGCGAAGATATATCTAGACTTTCCGAATTATGTATAGTTTTGAAGATATTAACATTTCAAACTGAACATGAGAATTTAAAGCTCCAATCCTGAACTAGTTACCCAAATGAATCGATAACTGTTTTTCACATCAAAACTGCATTTTAAAGACAATATAAAGTTATATATAGTTATATATATGTTGATTAAAAATTTTAAAAGAAATATGATAGCCTTTTGTAATATTACCATACTTTCTTCCTATTCATGAATTCATAGAGAAAAACAAAGTTTTGTTACTTTTCGCAATGAATGTCATAAAAAATTAATCAAATCTTTATATTGCTCTCCAGATATAAAGCCCCCCAACCTCTCATATCAAAATTATTCCCATTCATAAAAAATTCAGTGCGACGTATAACCGCAAGCGTTATTATGGCCATGCTATCAAAATTGGGTGTGGGTCACGTTTCTTAGGAAAGTCTATTTTGTAATTTCTGGGGGTCTGATAACGGGGGCCAGACATTCTGTTATAATAAATTGTTGCAGTTCTTTGAAAGCAGGACGTGAAAGTAATAAACAAACTTGTTGTATCAGTTTGTATGCGGCACATGAAAGAAATGGGAGGACTTTTCAGGGGTAGGTTATTTTAACGAAAATTAAACCCCAGACAGAAACTGTTCTTAGAAGTCGTAAGAGACAAATTATTGGAACTAAGCGATTATATCAATACATAACACATTAAATAAAAGATTAGGTCAGTGGTCAAGAAGTTTACAAGAATGTTTTAGCAAGCTGTCACGATCACGATATTGTCCAAAACGTTTTATTAATCCAAATTAACGGATAAAAAAAATAGTGTAATATTTTATGAAATAAACTTATTAATGATAGTTTTTACGAAATTACGTGCTGTTCTTTTTAATGTTTCTGTTTATAAGTTTAGAGGTTTAAAAGGATACAAGCAATTATTTAGGTTTCCTTTATGCCACGTATTAGCCCATAATAGTTATTATAAAACAGGCTTGGTTATCAAAGTTCATAGGTTGCAATCTAATCCTTAAAGACTATCATGTGTTAATAGCTTATTAAATAACTGCTTTAATTTCTCACGTTTGAATAACACGTGAAATATAAAAAAAGTAAACGTTTAGTTGCTTTAAGTATAACTTGAGCTGACTTTCAATTCTATTAATATAATTTAAAATACGATTACGATTTTATAGTGTGATTGCTTGATAATAATTAATATAAATCTGAATTCATTTCACCAATGTTGGTCTTTAATCATTAATTGCTGGCCATTGCTTTTAAATATCAGAGCAGGGTCCTGATTGTTGAGTAATAAGAGGTCTAGGACTCGCTACCACAGGTTTCGGGTTCGAGTGTCGGTGGTGACATGGATATTTATAGTGGTTCGGATTCCACTTGAAACCGTAGTCCCTGTCCCATTTGACTGTTTGGTTTAAGGCTTGCACTCCTACCCTGTAAAAAAAAACTTTTCTTATTTCGAAATCTGTCAGAAGACCTTGGCCCTCTAAGGAGCTGTTGCACCAATGAAAAAAGAAGATTGCTTGATATATTTATATTATGATGTCAAGTATTCATTCCGACAATATTTACATAATATTCAAGGACACGAATATTTAACTCGCTGCTCATGAAACTAAACGACATATATCAGTCTTCGTGTACCTCAGCTGCTGAAATCTATGACAGAATTGTTTACTCTTTTTGTGATTAACCATAAACTATAATTATTTAAAATTTATGCTGGCCTTGTATTATTTTTTTTCATCGTTCTTGAGTTTAATCCACAAAAACAAATATGTCATTACATTTAATGTTGTTTTAAATATTAAAATTATCTTCTAGAACATGATCAATTCACTCGGATTTGTATGCATTTTAAAAGCAATTTACATCGCAGGCAGTCTATTCTTTGACATTACTACAATAAAACTAAAGAATTTTATTTATAAAAAGTTGTGTATCAATTACCAGAATACTTTATTACTACTACACCACGTCACAGTGCATAGAGCTGAATGGCGTGCCGTGACGATCCGTGACGCTCTACAGTCATGAGACCGGGACCTACGGCTTAAAGTGGATTCCGAACCATTACAAGCGTCCATGGCTCTGCCGGGACTCGAACCCTGTGATACTGAGGGCCAGAGAGCTAGACACTCCGCTATTCAAGCCCCTGCATCAATTGCCATATTACTTTAAGCAATCATGTTGTAATTGCAAATGGATATGTTACGATTTTGAATAAACATTTTTTTTTCTACGTCTGGGAGGAGACCATATCGGCCATGAGCCCTCTGGCAAGCCAATAAAACCAACTTTGTTAAATTTATCTGGATAACAGTTCATACAAGAGAGCGCAGGGCAGCTTATTAAATGTGTAAAATTCATAAATGTGCCTGAAGAACACTGGACACAGTCTGGCCACGCCAATATCGCAAAGGTGTCCTTGTAAAAAGTCACGTCCAATCAAAAGTCTAAAATTTCCAATAAAAAGGTCCATAGGGAGGGGGAGTGCAAATATGTACTTCAGACCTTACCAGTCACAAATTCAACACGGTCATTTCGGATGGACATTTGCACTATATTTCTTATTACACCACAGATTTGTTGGTAGGACAGAGTAAAACGGAGCTATTGCAAATTGCATCCATTTTTCAATTCCTTCTATTAGCTCACTCTCTCCCTATATATATCTCGTTCAAATTTTCAATCGTTAATAAAATACTTTTTATTCATCCACTGAAGTTAAAATACATTTTTTTAACTTGTAGTGGATGACACTCGATGTTAATACAGTATTTTCCAATATTAATTCATTAATTAAATTTAATTAATTAATTTTAATTTTTTTTAGATTTAAGTTGCATATATCTACCAATAGATGGCGCTAGATAAAATTAAACGAATGAATGAAAAAATTTTATAAAGGACTTTCTGCAATATAGTGAAAAAAAAGTAGGAATTGACTTTAAAAAGATATTTTTTTATATTACTTGTTTATTTTGAATAAACAAGATATCTGTGTGGTCTAGATTTGTAAAGATATTTACTAACAAATTAAGAACAAATAATATAGATTATATAGAAAATCAATTAAATAATAGAAATATAATTTCATGCAAAAACCAAAATCTAATTTAATGCAAAAATAAAATGTGAAAAACAGCTATGAAACACAACATGAAAAGTCTGATATATAATAAAAGTGACGCATTTAAATTGTTAGTCAGTAAGCATATCAGTTTGGGGAATACCTCCGTAAACAGCAATTATCGATTACTAAAGCCCATCTGACAATAGACTCTTTGCTAGACAAAAATTATGCCCTAAAGTTATTGCAGTGGTCGCCAGCAGAGTTCTGAGATATGACTAATTACAGGAAATACCTAAAAGGCCTCAATGTTATATTTCACCTGTGCCATGTATGGTGGCCTAAAAAATTATACTTGTTGAACAAGTGATAGTCCCCTGAAGTCTCAAGGGTGGGGTGTGGACAGCAACAATAAAATAAAAAAAAGGTCTAATTTTGTTTCTCAGCTTTCTAAGAAGTGTTTTAATGATAAATTATTATGGTATATTAATGCTTACAACTTCCTCCATAAACAGCAGTGAATAACTTTTTTTTTTTTTTTTTTTGCTTTAACTATGTTTTGTTAACACCTATAAGAAAACATTGGAACTCAATGGACATTACATCAAAAATCCCGTGGACAAAATTATTGACCATGATTTTAATATCTAATACCTGTATTTTAATATTTGACTAAATTATAGTCGTGCCGAAAAAATAAAAGTTTTTCTCAAAATCTAAGTAACGTAACTAAAAATTGATTTTTTAAAAAATAAAATAAATTTAAATAAACCAATAAAAAATATTTAATTATTAGCTCGAGAAAGAAATTTAAATAAAATGAGGCAAATATAAAAACTATAATCGGTTGGGCCGATATAAAGGTTACCCATAAAATTATTTAGGAAAAAAAAAAGAAAAAGGGAAGGGAAAGGTAGGGCATTATTTTTCAATTTATATTTTTTAATCATATTATAATTATTGACTGGTGAAAGAAATTTTTAAAAAATAAATCAATAAGAAATATTTAATTCTATAATTATTAGCTCTTGGAAGAAATTTTGTTGTTGTTTCTTTCTCTTGGTAGACAGTAACATCTAGACCAAGTCCTAGTACCCGTGTGGTCTCATGGAAGGAGCTTCTGTTGTGATGGAGCACCCGTTGTTATATGACTGACTTGGCTCCATGATACTAAAGAAGGAGTAGGCCTTAAGGAGGACTCTTAGGGGGAACTATCCCTCATTTGTATGGGAGAAACGCCGGAAAAATCCGACTTATGAGACAACCCAAATGCTATTGAGTTTCCTCGTTTTTTGAAACAGTGTATACAACAAGCCGCCAACGGATTCAACCTCCGCCTTAATGCTCACCAATGGTGCTCTTTGTCACTGAACGACGAATAGAATTGAAAGAAATTTTTTAAAAAATGAACCAATGAGAAATATTTAATTATATAATTATTAACTCGTGAAAGTAATTTTAAAAAATAATAAACCAATAGGAAACGTTGAAAATCATTGAAAGTAAGCTCCGGACCTACTCTCACCAAAACAATACCCATATTTTAATGGATAAAAATACGAAATTTATGACACGTTATATAATTATGTTATATAATGAATTATTTATTTCTAAAAAGCCGTTTATTATTTTTTATTATTAAATTATTTATTTCTAAAGACATTTATTATTTTTTATTATTAAATTATTTATTTCTAAAGACGTTTATTATTTTTAATTATTAAATTATTTATTTCTAAAAGACGTTTATTATTATTTATTATTTATTTATTTATTTCTAAAGATGTTTATTATTTTTTATTATTAAATTATTTATTTATTAAGAAATTTATTAATTTTTATTATTCAATTATTTATTTCTAAAGACGTTTATAATTTTTTATTCTTAAATTAATATTTTTAATTATGTATATTATTTTTTATTATGAAATTATTTATTTCTAAAAACGTTTATTATTTTTATTATTACGTTATTTATTTCTAAAAAGATTAAATACTTTTACACATACGAATCGCTTCAAAGAGCGTCTGGCATTTGTTCTTACAGATCTAAATTTGTCACAGTGATTTTTATCTTATTTGCAATTATCACTGCGATCCAAAATTTCTGAATGTCCATATTTTTTTATAAATGCATGAAATCCACCATGACCATACAAATGTGAAATGGGAACTTATAATAAGTATAGAATAAAATAATTTACCACCAATAGCTTAAGCACCTTTTATAGCTGTTGAAAAAACATGGGCGCCGTTAAGTTTAACTACGCAAAATAAATTTATTAGGGTTTCGTCAGTTGCACAAGAAGCTGTTTCGCTTGTCATCATCTCACCGTGGAAGACTGAATCAGATTCTTTTAAATTTAATTTATTCATCCTATATCCTTGTAAAAATATGTAAGTAGGGGATTTGCATGGCTTTGTAAAATATTCGGCGATTCTTTTTTATGACATGAAATATGGAATATCTTAAGAAAGTCTTTTAAGACATTAGATTAATAACTTTCGAAAACTGTGACTATGAATTCGAGCTTTTTTATGAGCGTGTTATTTTACGCTGTATAGTCGTGATAATCGGTTTTTCGTAGTGGCATTTTTTTTAATTCGTTATTTTTTTTCAAATTAAAATTTTAGTAATCTCATAAATTTATTCTTCTTTTGTTGTTTGGGTTTCAATGGGGATAACGTTTTGGGAATATATCCTTAGACATTTATTGTTTTTTGTTCTCCGTGTAATTCATTAAAGACGGTTACTGAATTAAAAATAGTTAAAACAAAAATTTTTCAAATAGTTTATGTTAGTTGTAGTTAGTAAGAAATATATTTCCGAACATGGTATGTATACTACTACTACTACTACTACTACACCACACCACACCAGATCAGTGTGCCTAGAGCTGAATTGCCTCTTTACAGTTTGGGAATGATGTGGGTGAGAAGTCTCATTGGGCTCTGTGACGCTCTACCGTCATATGAGACCGGGACTTACAGCTTAAAGTGGATTCCGAACTACTACAAGTATCCATGGCACCGAGTACCAGAGCTCTAGCAATTCGGCCATCAAGCCCCGATTGGTATGTATATGAGCATATTTAAATTTTGGATTTTATTGCCGTGTTTCCTCCAACATACTGGCAAGTTGTGGCGTTCAGGAGAAATGGTTAGACGGCCTCGAGAGGAAGTACAGCACAACCTTCTTTCCCGCTAAGAAGCGTTTAATTTATAGTCTCTCATTGCGAGAGAAAATTTATTTAGAGCATCCCGGCCCATTAGTGACCTACAGACTCATATCCAGAGATTAGTTTGATTTAATTTGTCGCTATACGGTCATTTTTTGGCACACTTTAGAGTAATTCGACCGGAACGTGGCATTCGAAACCACTAACAAAAATCCATACCACCGCCAGGATTCGAACCTGAAGCTTGTAGTATCAAAGGCCAGAAAGCTAGCCAAGTGATCATCTCTCAGCCGGAGAGGAAGTATATTTCACTCACCCTGCGCTTAGCCGAGTTTCGGATTTTCGGCATAGAGATGGAGTTCTTCCACGAATCTATAATTATATGTCTTTAAATGTGTATGTGTTTAATTGTATGTGTTTGGTGTTTGTGCGTGTGTCAATAAAGCTGTGAGTTCTCCAACTTGTGCCTCAAGTAACTCAACCCTACCATATCCAGTTAAATTTGGTTGCCCAACCTGCACACTGCAATTTTAAATTCCTTTATTGGTAAGTGATAGCTCAGAACTAGGAATTTAAATCAAATTTATTGTTTTAGAATATTCCAGAAAACTTCGTTTTTTTATCACTTTGAAAATTTAAAAAAAAAAAAAAAAGGAATTATTTTAATTCCTGGTGGTCGGTTACTAAATGTATAAACATTACAGTGTTTAATGTTTTAGATAATGCGGGAAATTACAATTTCGAAAATTAATGAGAATTTTACATTTGCCAGGTAGGGAGAGTTTAAAATGATAAAAAATTTAGGCTCCTGGTATCGAAAAAAAAAAATCTTAAATTCTGGAAAATGCCAATAAATGAAGTTAAAGGTATATAATATAATCTTATGAAAATTGAAAAATTATCATTATAAATAATTTGTGAAAAAAAAAAAAAGAATCTTTGAAAATAATGTTACTCTTGAAATGCTGAATTGTTGCAACACATGTTCAAATGGAAATATATTTTTTACCATTTATTGTTGCAAAGTTAAAAAAATGTAAGAATGATATTTATTCAAATATTCTCAAAAAATAGCTAAATATTTATAAACATACTCTATTCATATGGCAACGGGTAGTAACATGCGTGAGGAAGTAAAAAGCACTTTAAAGTTGTTGTTGTGGTTGCAAAAAATGGTCTTAAAAGTAAGTATTTAAATAAGTATAAAAGTATAATTAGTAAGTATATAAAGTTTAAGCAAGGATATAAATGGAAAAAAAAAAATAAACTAAAAATCTATTTTGAAAACATCTAACATCAAACTATTAGATTTTACTGTGTTAACTAATATTGAATTTACAATTCAAGAAGTATTTATTTATTTTTAATAAATATGCTATATCTAAATGTATTAAATAAATTTTCGGTAACAATCTAGAATCTTGTACCCTTTATGCCAAATACATCGCCAGGTTGCCAAGTCGCCAAGTAAGCATAGTAATGAGTGGACCAGGTAATTTTCCAAGGCAAAATAATATTACGCCAAAATCCTTCACTGGGATGCCAAATCGTCAAGTAAACAAACAAAATGGCTACCGAATTTCGGCGTGATCGCAAAAAAACTATTTCGCCAAAATTTCCCGCCAAACAGTACTATTACGCCAACATTAGTAGCCAAACAGCTATTACGTCAAAGTTTATTCCTGAAAGTGCTTTTAAACCAAAATTTATCTCTTAAAACAAATATTATCACTATTCTGCCACAATTCTAATCCTTGAAATGCTTTATCATTAACATTTATCGCTTTATTTCCAAACTTTTTCACTAAGTGAATTTTTTTTTTTTAATTTTACGCCAAAAGTTAATGCTTTATCGCCAAATTTTTATCACTAAAATTTTTTATCTCTGGAATACTTTTGCGCCAAATGTTATCACTTTTACGCGAAATTTAGCAATATTATACGAAAAAAAAAATCTCTAAACTGCCTTTACGCCAATTTATATTGCTTTATCGACAAAATTTTACCACTATTATGGCAAAATTTTAATGTTTTCTTTTTACTCTACATATTGTTGCTTTAACGCCAAAATATATTATTATTTTACCAAAATATTATTCCTAAATTGCTTTTACGCCAAATTTGATAGCTTTATTGCCAAATTATTGTGTGGAATCATGTTTTGCTAACTCACATAAATGTATCATTTAGACAAAAATAATAATCACAGTTATGATAAAACTACGCCAAAACTATTCGTTAATACTCCAATTCTTTTTTTTTTTTTTTATTATTATATCAAAAAATATTTCATATTGATTACAATGCCGAATTTAAATGATGAAACAAAATTAATTAAAAAGGCGAAAAAAAAAAGAAAACAAAGAATAACTTACATTTTATTCTGATATATCCTTTGTTGAAGTTGAAAAGGATCTTTTTATTGCCTTACTAAGACCTGTCCGTACCTATTCTTATCAAATGAATGAAGAAAATAAAAAGAACAACATCAGAAAACCACTGAAAAATTTAGTTCCAACGTTGCAACGACCTTTTTCTTCTGTAAAGTAACGTTCTAAAATTAAAAAGTTACATTTTTCCGCGCGAATTCAAATAACAGTTGCCACAAAATCTGAACTATGTCTGAACCATATCAGTGTTACAAATAAGCATTCGATCGACATTTTCGCCGTGAACTAACGTTCTAAAAATAAAAATAACATTATTTCGCGCCAATTCAAATAACGGTTGTTATAAAACTGTAATTATTTCAACAACATTAAAACGAAAATAATTATTCTATTATCAAATATAAATTATTAATAAATTAAAAAATCGTTTTCTTGTTTGTTTCATATTTTCATGAGTGGCAACATCATAAAAATTGTTATTTTCTGTATCGTATACTGTAAACATACGTTATAAGAACAATCTCAAATAATCAACAATTTATCGGAATAAATATTTAAAAGAATATATATTTATGTTCTTTATTTACTATAACTAAAATATTCTGCAAATAATTATCAAAGTAGAAATAATTAGTCATTATATTGTTCGGGAAAAGACGAAGTTAAGAATTCTTTTAGAATACCGTAAGCCTAAAGAAATTGGCAAAATATTCCAAGTTGCAAGATTGGCGACTTCCTTAGAGGTACAGTATTCTAATTTTCTTAGTTTATGTGTAACCATAACATGAAATTTGCCACTCACAAAAAAATAAACAAGAAGTTATAAAAAAATTCTAAATTTTTAAAATGCTATTTCTTAAATTAAATTATCTTGTAATATTAATTATATTTAAAAATTCATAACAACCAAAAGTTCCTTAACACTTTAAAACTATCCATATTAACTATGTATATTTCAAAGTTTGCAAATGCAATTTTTACGCTGCCAAATTGAAGATTTTTTTAAATCGATTTTGTCAATTTAGCGACTTTTTTTTATGTTTTTGTGGATTGAATAATATTTTCACCCTAGCATATATTATTACTGTTCAACTTAATATATCTAATAAACAACGTTAAGTCTCTCATTTAAGTCACTCATTTGAAATATATTATAGAATAATTGTACATACATATGTTGAATAAATATTACAATTTAAATATATAATTTATAAAATCAATAAATTTAAGAAAAAATAACATAGCATATCATTAACAAAAGAAAAAAAAAACTCTGCTCGAATCCAAATAAACTACTTAAATATATAATTAAAAAAATGTTTAATTATTAAAGCATACTTTTAGCATAAATACTTAGATACTGGTAACTGAAATTGTAGATCAACTTGCAATAAATAAAACAAATATGAAAGTGATAAAAAAAAAAAACCTAATGATATACCAAATAGGTAACAATTTTCTAAACTATTTAAAAATATTAAAATTAAAAGATGTAAACAAATAAATAATTAAAACTACAACGTTGATATAATTAATCATTAGTGTTTCATGATTTTTTAAAAATTATAATAAGAAGAGATAAATTAAAAAATTTTCATGATTTCATGTTGTTGTTTTAATTTCGTTCGTCATTAATATTTTTTGATTTTGAAAGTGTGATTTAAATGATAAACAACAACGATGTAATTAATAATTTCCTAAATTTCATTACTAAGACAATCAACAGTAAATCAATTGCTTATTAATTTCTTTCATAAAACTATTTAAAATGATAGGAAAACCATTAATTATACTGTAAGAAATTAGGAATGCGGATATAGCGAAGAATTTTTGCATACAATTTCATTGATATACGAGTTTGGCATGCTCAATTGCTTAAATGAGATGCTCTGTGAGTGATATTTAATATTTAGTGATAACGTCATTGCAATGATATGCAAAATCTGTAAAAACAATCATTTTGCAGCTATGCTATAAATCAGTATAGACATTGGTATTTTCTACGATATTCAATTGCGATATTTTTACGTTGTGTTTCAATTAAACATTCGATTTTGTATCTGAATTATTTATTTTAAAAAAAATTATATGACTTTAAAAGAATACTGTAAATTTATGTTATTATTTAATTTAAAAAAATTTAGAAAATTTTTATTGTGCGCTTCTAAAACGCATTTTTTGACAAGAAATTGGGGGAAAAAAAACCTTGTATACTAATGTGAAAAAATTCCGTTCTAATAATTTCTTCAAGATTTATGATGATGGGCCTATGGTCGAGTGTCTGACGCTCGGTGCCACAGGTTTCGGGTTCGAGTCCGGTGGTGACATGGTTGTTTGTAGTGGTTCGGAATTCCACTTTAAATAGGTCCCGGTCTAATAGGATTGTAGAGCGTTGTATTGAGGTTTAGTCAGTCTTCAGCCCTCGTGGTTCCCCGCTAAAGTGAAGCTGCATATTACACTTAGCCATGGAACAGTCGCCTGCAACCGGGTCTTGGACCTGGTGTAGGCTTTTCTGCACCAGGGGTATTAGTAACAACAGCAAGATTTATGATTAAAAATTTAAAATAAATCAAAAGTGAAAAATTTAGAAAAAATAATTTTGGGCAAAACATTTATTTTTGACAATTGCGTTTTATTTTATTCGGGGCCTGATGGCAGAGCGATTAGCGCTCGGTGCCACAGGTTTCAGATTCGATTCTCGGCGGGGCCATAGATGTCTGTAGTGGTTCGGAATTCATTTTAAACCGTAGGTCCCAGTCTAATATAACTGTTGAGCGCAGGGCTAGCAACTCTACTCCGTAAAAAGAAAAGATCTCAAGTTTCAGAATCTGCCAGTAGACAAACGGCCATAGTCCAATATGGACTGTAGTACTAGGGAGTTTTTTATTTTGCTCATAAACTTAGTTATTGTTATTTTTAAACACAATTTTTATAAAAAAAAATTGTAAAAATTTTATATTGTACTAATTTTTGTAATCCTTAGATGATATTTTTGTAGCAAATAAACAGTTAACTAAATTCCTTTAAAACACAAAGTATTTAATGCAATGATCTTAATTCTAATATTTTGTAATAAATATTCTTAACATTAATTTCTCACTAATAATACTGCCAAAATTCAATATTTTATCTATTATTATTTATTTTATTTATTGTTATTATTTTATCTAAAGAAATCTACATTTACTGTGACAAATGTGATATCTATTATTATTTGCACACTTCAATTTTGCCTGGAATTGAAATTTGTCAGGCAAAATAAAAAGTTTCGTCGTATTTATATAATTAAATTTCGATATAGAAATTCATGAAAGAGTTACTTTTTTCATCTGAATCGATTGTATCCGCACTCTGCGTTTTGAAAACGGTTTGATAGATAATATTCCTATATTGTCTATATATTGTATCATTCATGGGAAATCAATATATAATACGATAATATATTGATTTCCCATGAATTACACTGCCAAAATTCAATAAGTTATTCGCATATACAATTATTTATTTATCATCGGTTGGTTTATTTTACAAAATTGGGCTTCAATAATTTAATTATCAACATTTCTAGTTCTCCTTTATTCGAAAATTACGTTATTTATTATTGTTTTTTAAGGATGCTGTAACTAATGATTCTGTACATACTTTTAATTCAGACTGAAATTTGAAAAACGAAAAGCAAAATGAAAAGATTCAGTGAATTTTATAACTTTATTTTGTCACTGATACTTTATGAAAAAAGTTACTTCTTTCATTTGATTCCATTCTATCGCATTGTACATTTTGAAAATTTTTGTCGAAGAAATGTAAAATATTATATTGTCTGTACATTATACTTTAAAGAATAAAATAGTTTTCCATTTAGTAATAAATAGATAATTCACATTGCTCATTTTTTTCTTATAATGTTTAAAAAGAATTTAATCACATTATCACATCTTATTTGAAAGAGGAAGAATTTTATCGTTGCTTTATTGTGATTTTTATTGTGTTTTGGGAGAAAAAAGTTGTCGCAACAAAAAAAATCATTGACAATATATTTATTTCAAATTGTTGGAACGATATTTAACGTATATACTTTTTATGGGTTGTAAAATATTTTTCTTCGTCGATTGCAAGAACTTGTCAAAAAATTACTAACTGCCATTAATTATTTCTTTATATCTTAATTTTTAAAAAACATATTTGCAGCAGATTTACGTTTTTTTTAATTTTCGGGCTTCTTCAACAGATTTTCTTTCTGTTTCAAATTTTTTAATCATCAAAATTTTTGACTATTTATGCTTAACTTCCTGTATGAACAGTATGATTGAAGAATTCAGGTTGGTGACGTTCAATGCTATCAGAGCTTTCATAAACGAGGAATTTTAATACCCATTGCTAATGTGTGTAATCATCAACGGTCAGACTACATAGGTTCAGTTTTTACTCTGTGGTAACATGAACAGCTAGTATGATTGGAGAACTCAGGTTGGTTCAATGCTATGCTATGGTTGGTTCAATGCTATGCTATGGTTGGTTCAATGCTATGCTATGGTTGGTTCAATGCAAACGTTCAATGCTATGGCAACTTTCATAAACGAGGAATCTTAATGCCCATTGTGAATGTGTGTAATCATCAACAGCCAGGCTGCCCAGGCACAGTCTTCTGGGTTTCTGTGATGTAGATGGTGGGTAGATACTGCTAAAAAGTTCTCTCAGAAAGCATTCTCTACTATTTTTTGCCATAATTAAGTTGTGCAAATCCACAATCACTCTCTAAAACAGCACTGTATTGGTATTGTAAATGTTTCATTAGCAAAAATTAAGAAATGTCTGTAGTAATCTCTCTTTTACGTAAATTAATCGTGTTTTATTGGCCTTTTTTATTAATTTTACAAGTAATTTTTGAATTACATACAGAAAATGATCAGCATAATGGATTATCAATGATTGAAGATTTATTAATTGTAATGCCGTTCGAGAAATTGATGTGAATGAGTGATATGATTGTGGTACTTGTTATCTGAGCACAATCTAACACACTGAGCACAAAGAACTAAACAATCTTTATTTGTATTGTTTATTGCAATACAAATAAAGTTTAATTTTTCTAGGGAATGGAGGACATTTAAAGAAGAACAATCATTTCAACTTTGTTTTGGTGATAAATAACAACAGTTTTTACTGACAAAATAGGTGAAAACGCCCAAAACTAAAAAGACTTATAGTGGTAACTAATGGAATGAAAATAGAATAAAAGCAACACTTACCCATCCTTTTTCGAAATGTATTAAATTGTTTAAGCACCTTTAGGACCTTTTAAGACTTTAATAGTGTGGAAAGAATTTTTTTCACATAAACTATATAAATCAGTTAATTTTCCTTCGCAATTAAATATATTTAAGAGATAGGATTTCAGAAAAAAATACAGAATTTTTTTTTTTTTTTTTTGTTCTAAATTATGGATTCTTCCTTCAAAACAGACTTCAAATATTTTGCCATAAACTACACTGTGTACTTTTGTACGACAAAATTCAGCAAGCTTTAATTCGTTACTCCTGAAAACAAATTATTCATGCATGAATAAATTTATGACGATTCTTTTTTTCCTTCTATTTGATGATTTATGCTCTTAATCAAGCTGTCTGCAGAAACAAATTGCAGTTATTTCAGCTGATGAATGAGAGCAGGATTAATTTTTCGACCTTTCTTGATTCATACAATGATTCATTTACGTTCTTCGTAAAACAGTGGGGTTTTGCATCTTTTTAATCACAATATAATGGGCGGGATTCGTACAATGAATAACTCTAAACATATTGATGCACAAAAACCATAGTTAAAAAATCATTTTATAAATAAATGATCAATCATGTAGAATAACAAGATTATTAACAAAATAACAAGATCAAAAAATAACAAAGTAATTAACAAAAGAACAAGATTATTAACAAGATAACATAATTATATAAATTATCGATCATTTATATAAATAAATGACATAGATAATATTCTAACTTCTACATATAATTCAAGGAAAATAAATAATCGATCTATTTATTTTAACTTTGTTTGCCAAGTAAATTCCGCCTGGACGTTTAATACTGAAAACTGAAATCCCCGATACATTTTTTAATTAAAGGCATTTCTTCAAATCATAGCTACGAATTAGTTTGTCTCTCTATTGTCCTTTTTTGCACACTTTAGGCTAATTAGACCAGGACCTACTATTTAATGGGGATTCCTAACCATTAACAAACTTCCATGTGATTGCTAGGACTAGAATTTGAAGCTTGTGGTTCCAAAGGCCAGAAGGCTAGACAATTGGCCATCAGGCCGCCATAGCTACAGAGGAAGCAGGAAAAATCTAAACGGTCAGTCACTACTATATTTCCCTTCTCATGTACTGCCATATATCTGTTATATGTTAATAAGTGAATACACTTGCTATTTTCCATTGCCTGACATTCAGCTGTAAATCATTTGCCAATACAATAACAAATATATAACGTTTACCTGGGAATGCATTACAGGAAATAAGATTTACTATATGGCCTCATATTTTGCCATCACAATTTTGAAGATTCGCATGCATTTTCTTCATATTCTCGAGCCAGCTTACAGATTTATTGTATCTTTCAGTGCAAATATATAAAATATTTTGGTACAGGCTTCTCTTTTCGGATTTCGAACCTAACTCCCTTAATCGAAAGCTTAACATGCTGTTCACCTTTTTACTTTTTCCCCAAATGGATAAACATTAAATGAGTCATTTTTCAAATAATTGCACTACCAATTCAATAAATATTCATCGTAAAATAAAGAAGTCCTCATATGTTATGCTAATCTTCCTAATTTGCCAAAAAATATTTTGTTTGGGATAATTTTTTTTTCCATTATAAATTTAGCAAATAGATATATTTTTCCTTTCGAGTTCTCTTACAGTTTTAAAATTTCCTCAGTCTATCACAAATTTGGAAAAAAAAAAAAAAAATTTCCTCAGTCAATCTCGAATTTAGCAAAAAAAAAAGTAGTTCAGCATTGCTGATAAACTGCTTTTTTTTAATTGCCATTTAAAAATGCACAAAATGAAATGTCATGCAATAATTTTATTCAACTAACACACCCATTTTGCTGTATTCGATCTTGGAGAATTTTTTTATTCTATCCCTAATGATCATCAAACATGTATTGAAGACAACCAAGAAACAACCCTCCAGGAAAACACCAACTACTGTTTTGGGCATGATGCGTTCTGATATCGTTTTTCATAAGAGATTAGATTTAATCTAATGGTAAACTTCTAGAAGGTTGATGGCAAAATGAGATTAAAGCCTCCAGGCAAATCTACAGCCATTCCCCTTTTATTATTTTACGATAGGAAGGTAGTAATTTTTTCAATAGCCCAGACCATTTAAGAAAATCTAGCGTCAAATTTAATTTCGTTAGCTCTGCAAACCGAAATATTTGGAATATGAAATTTCATTTTGTTACTATTATTTTTTCAAACTTTTGAGTAACTATTTTCAATTATTGTTCTGATAAGATACTGTTTGGTTTAAGACATACTTTGACTGTCTCACAAAGTTGGACAGGCACATAGGACAGCATCTAGCACACTGTACCAATCTATCCGCAAGTTTTCTTTAAAAAAAAAAAAAAATGGTTAATATTTACCATGAAAGCTTGCAATACCGAAAATAAAACCATTTTCATAATGTTGATGCACAGTTTTATCAATAATACGTAGAAAAGCTAGTTTGGCGTTAGAGAGATTTAAAAAAAAATACACAGTAATGGAAAATACACAGAATGTGTAAAATTGTGTTAAAAAAATTTATTGAGAATTTCGCTATTTATTTAAAATTATCAAATATCTGCAGTCCTGTACAGCATAAAAATTATTGGTAACTTAAGGGCAAAACTGTTTATTTACAATAGCTTGGAATTCTAGCTTTTTAGTTCGGAATTCTTATGATTAAGTATATCGATTTTTTTATAAAAGTTTCTAGTAAATAAAGTCATTCTTTTTCAGACTTTAATAATTTGATTGTTATTCATGTGCAGATTTATAACGAACATTTAAAGTCCATTTAATTTTTATATCTATAGATATATGTATAAATACGAGTATGTATGTCTCAGTATATTAATCAAAACTTTAGCTTTATTAAATTTCATGTGACAGTTTTTGACAATATCTGATAGTTATTCATAAACAGAAATCCATTTTTTCAACATTTGTTTTCCCCTATAATGTATTTATAACCGATTTTGGAAGCATATCCTCTCACTTTCTCCTTGGCCACTACGAGGTTCAAGACCCTCATACAAAAACAGCGCTAATTTAAGAAACAAAAAAAATTCCTCATCAACGCTCCAAGAATGCGGCAATGAACCTTCTTTCTGGACATCATCTTCGCTTATTCATAGATTAATGCTTCTTATTTACTCGAATAATCAATATTTGACAGCAAAAAAACATCTCCACAAACACCCATCTCTTTGTCCAGAAACGTAAATAACATTAATTTGCAGTCAATCTGGAAACATATTCTCCTTTTTAATGGATTCAATTCCTTGGACAATTTTTTTTTCATTATTATTATTATCATCATGGCTTCTCTCAGTCAAGTTCGCGACCCCATCGATACGTGCCAGGAATTGAAAGGAGATTATGAGCGGATAAAATCGGTCATTGCAAGCTCTTAAATTGTTGGTACGGCAGGTAGGATTTATTAACATTCTTTTCTTGTAAGAAAAAGAAAAAAAGAAGAAAAGAAAAGAAAATACTGGAGAGACATGGAAAACTGCGTCCCATCGCACGCCTTATTCGCAGGAAAAGGCTCTGCAGGAAGAATGCCAAAGAGTTAGATTTCTTTTTTTGCTGTTAATATTAGCGTAATTTTGACAACTCATTTGATGGAATGCTTTTCACTTGATGGTACCAAACACAGGTGTGGTGATTTCAATTAATGTGAAAGGTTTGGTGCCTTGACTTCATCCTGATAAAAATTGGATGCAGTGCACTCCTTGATTTGTATGTATGAAATAAATTATGCACGTTGCATCTATTTTTAGATGAGGAAGATTAACTTATCTGAGTAATTCAGATTAATTTTTTTAAATTATCACAATTTCGCTTTAGAGCTTCTTCACTTTATCCATGAGAATTATTCGAATATGTTTATCAATCTTATTCTATTTGGTTTTGTTTGTTGCTCTATGATCATTTTGTGCATACTCTAGGCTAAATAGACTGGAACCTACAGTTTAATGTGGATTCCGAGCCATTAATAAACATCCATGCGACAGCCAGGATTTGAACCTAAAGCCTACGGTACCAATATCCAGAGCGCTAGCGAATTGGCCATCAGGCCGCTATTCTTATTCGAAGTTTTAAAAATCATGTAAATGAAAGAAGGGAAAAGCAATGTTTTTATTCACTTATTTATTTAAGTTATGTAACTACATAGATTGAATAATAAAGCGTAAATTTGACTTCATAATCTTATAAGAAAGAGAAATAGAAAACTCTTTTAAAAGAATTCTGTTATTAGCACTATTTGGACATTGAACTTAAAAAGTACTATATGCTCGGAAAACATTCTGGCCAAATCGTATAGAGAACAAAAAACATTTTTGATAACTGGAAAATATGATCAAAATGCCATATGTAACCGTTAGTGAAAGAAATATTTGAAAGGTAGAATCAAAGAATGGTTTAATGAAATGCATCAAAAATTCTTATACTCTAGATGATAAAAAGAGTGACTTTCAAATCAAATACAACTTGATACTAGCGATGCATAGTTGTCTATTCATTTTCAAAAATTCCAGACATGTCCTGCATATTTCTTGCAATCCTCATTCTTGCAGTATCGAATTTCATGTTTATTCATAAAGAAATATATAAAAAAATCCCAGCATTAAAAATCTGGTGATCAAGAAACAAATCAAAATATAATAATTTCCATAAGACCTGATAATTCATTACATCAGTGTCTAAATATGTGTACCATCATCCAGGAACGATGTTCCGTTTCAAATGAATTCAAGATCATGAACTTTAAAATATTTGTATACGGTTTTTTTTCACTTCGTTGGCCTATAAATTTATTTTTCAAATCTTTCTTAGCTCTTTCCGAACAAATATTCCATGACAATATATATATATATATATATATATATATATATACACATATACATATTAATAGGGGTAGAAGAGATTGTATTGGCTAATAAGGTGTTTCAACCTTACTTTCAAAAGTTTTGGCTGAGAAAAAATAATATTGTTGTCTTTATTCAATCATAAAATTTATACATACAGCGTTATTACTCATAATCATGAATTTAAAATGTATCTTCATGGATAAAATTAGCTTTTTCCGTAGTAAAATATAACTGTCTTTATTAGATAATTTATTATAGATATTTATATGTTAAACTGACTAAAAACACTTTAATAAACGCTTTAAGTAAAAAAATATAAATAAAGTACTTCTGTTCTAAGAATTAGTTATCTGAAATTTGTTTCAAAAATCTGTTATTATATTAATTTTATTGATAAAATCAGCGAGTTCCATCAACTTAACAAAACATGAATTTCGTGGCTTAGGAATGAAGCACTCGATGTAATTTTTGCATAAACCCCATAAATACATATTTTTTATTGTTATCATCGCTAAAAAAGATGTTAATACTTATTTCGATTGAGTGATATGATATGTAATTGTCATTGTAAATAAAGGCAACAATATTATTTATACTCCCAAAAAAAACTTTTAGAAGTAAGGTTGAAAGACCTTATTAGCCAATACAATTCCTCCTTTTTTTTTTCACTCTCCCAAAGTAGTTTCGTACTCATACGAGAATGGCATACGTAAGTGGTGTCTCCCACTCTCTTGTTAAGGTGTTGTTTTTTTCCTACATATTTCTTCCAGCTCTCCCTTGCTGGCATTCCAAGCTGTTGGAACTTATAATTTCAGAGAATCAATTTCGCCCTGACTGGGGTCACGTACTAAGCTGGGGAGACGACTTCAATTACCCCCGCGGTAGAAGAACAACTAAGGGGTTTGGTTGGGGGAAATAATTGGACAGTTTTAACACCAGCAAGGGGGCTATTTCTGTCTGCCCTGAAAAATTTTGTTTTCGCCCTGGCTGCGAGTAAGACGGGTAATTTGAAAGCGGTGTTTCTTTATCCCAAGTTAGGAGTTGTGAAAATTGAAATTGGAAGCCGGACCACCTTGTAGACACAAGCGCCCGCAGTACATCAACACGAGCAAGGGCCTGTCTTCTCTTATTTCAGAATGTAGCAACTTGTTTAGACCTAATGCGTGTTTGTTTGAATTCCGATGCTATTTGCATGTAGATTTTTTTATAAATATCTATGATTAAACTAGCTTTCTTCAAGCTTTTACTATTACCGTTAAACGTATGTTATTGGAAAAACATTATTTTTAATACGCTTTTTAATAAAATAATTAATGACCATAATGTTAAGAAGGCAAAATCTTAATATGAAAAAATAAGCTGGAAAATGGCATGATTAATATTTTAAAACAACGATAATAGTCTTTTTTCATTACATACAAAATTATAAATATGAATCGGAATTTATTTCGCAAATGTTGGTCTCTAATCCGTGAGACCTTATGGGTTCTTGAACTTAGTCTAGATGTTGCTGACTACCAAGTAGGATAAGTACCAGCAACAAATTAGAATTTACTTTAGGATCTAATGTATTTATTTTCTTCAGTAATTAATTCAAGTTCTAATTAATTAGTTTAACAATTAAATTCAAGTTCTTCAACAATTTATTTTAATTTTCAAAAGCATTAAGTGATTTATGTACATAACAGATGACAGTAAATACAGGTTCAAATTAATCTTTACCGATCGTAATTGTGAATTTTCTGTAATAACGTTAAGAATATAACGTAGAATATAACGTTAAAATTTTACATTAGAAAATAGAACTTAATAACATTTTGTATTCTACATATTTTTACACGTTATTAATTCTAGATATTAACTGTTCATCTTCTAACAAAAAAAAAAAAAAATGAAATGAAAATTTTCTTTTTGGTTGCTTAACAATACATTGAATTGTACATTTATCCAATTATTTATCAGTTTTAAATGGATGACTACTCTGCAATTATTCTATAATTGTGATGCATTACAAAAAAAAACCCTCCATAATAAGTTTGCATTAGATAAGATTTTAATGCATGTAAGAAATACAACTTCCTACAACGGGATATGATAATTGCTTTTTATTATCAGCTGTCCATAATGCATCTTGCTTAATATGATTAAGTAATCTCGAAAGAATTGCTTGATAAATCATCCATTTTATACAAAATAGGATAAGAATTAGGGCTTCCTCAATAAAATCAATCATGGTCTAAAAAAATAAGCAAGATATTTTTTGAAGGAATTGTTTCAAGAAAAAGTTATAAAATTTGCTTAACTTTCAAGGTCACATTTAATCAATTTCCTGTAATAAAGACTGAAGCTTAGATTAACTATCTCATTAAAGAAGATAATTTATCTTAAAAATGATTTTATAGACAATGTGCATCTAAAACATATGGCCTATTCTAAAAGACAGCAAGAGACACTTTTTTTTGCCGTAGAGTATGTGTCCGGAAATGGGTCCATCAAGCATGTTAGCGTTAATGGCTTATAAGAATTTGAAAGAGGAAACAAAAGACAAATCAAATAACATGTAAAACAACGCATAAATATTTTGTAACACAGGGTGATGAAAAAATTATCTGGTTGAGAATTATATTTATAATATTGGTGGGAAGAATTACCCTGGTGCTAATGGAAACCTCTGGATTGACTAAGAAATTGACCTGTTTCCCCCCTGCTTCTTAACCCTCACCATATTTGTCATGTTTGGATTTCCTTCATGAATGGCACATGACGTCCTGATGATAAATTGGCTAGCACTCTGGCCTTTGTACCAGAGGCTTCAGATTCGAATCCTGGCTGTGACATGGATGTTTGCTAGTGGTTCGCAATCCACTTTAAACTGTAGGTCCCGGTCTAATTAGCTAAGGTGTGCAGAAAATAACCCATAGAGCGACAAACCAAATCATGAATGGCAGAATCGTACAGCCACGTACTGCAAACAAGATCTCACATTCAAATTATCTGTTACTATTAAAAATATTCAAGGTATGCCTAGAAATTTAGATAATGTATGGATATCTGTGTATTGACAATATGAAGCTTTCCTTCCTACAGATTGTTGAGAATCTTCTGTAAAAAATAATAAAATAAAAACCTCATTAAAAGCTTTTAATACTTTTTGTTTGACCTGTTTTTTATTCCAACATCAATTCTTTCTTATCCACCCAAGTTAAAAACGAGGCATTTTTTAACACATTTTTTACAATAAAAACGATGAACATTAAACACTGGCAAAATATGCATGCAATGGTCTAATTATTCCAATATGTGCTCGTTAATATTTATAAAATATTTGCAATTTGGACTGAGATTTTTTAAAATTATTAATATTAGCCAACAAAGTAATGGTACATGTGATCTTTATTGTATGTCTACAACATGAAAAGCCACACACATCTTGATTAGCTTTTGTTTAATTTGTTGCTCTGTGGTCTTTTTTTTTTTGCTCACTTTAGGCTAATTAGACCGAAACCTACTGTTTAACTTAGATTCCGAACCATTAATAAACATTCATGCCATCGCCAGGATTCGATCCTGAAGCACCAATGGCCACAGCGCTAGCCAATTGGACATTAGGGCGCATGAAAAACGAGGATAGCTAGTCCTTTAAAATTAAACCAATTGTTTTTTGAGCATTATTTATATATTAGACACAATTCCGATTATGTTGTTGATTCAGCTTCATTTGTGCAAGATGTTACGAAATTTCTTTCTGCAATACTTTGATTTCAAAAAATACCTACACAAAAGTTACATTTTTTTTCCATCATTAAAACGTGTTGCGATAGCATGAAACAATTTTATAAGCTCCTTCTTTCTCAATAAGTCTCTTAAATTTTAGTTCTTTGATTTATCTAGCAATAAATTAACTTTCAATACAATCGACATGAACGACACTGTTGTAATAAAAGTACAGTTATTTCAAATTTATTAGTTCTACTAAACGCAACTATTCTGGTTCATATATATATATATATATATATATTTTCTTGTTTCATTTATCGAAGTAACATTATTTTTAATTAAGACAGTAAAATTTATAGCTACAGCATTTATTTTTCAGAATACACAACATACTTAAAATATAAAAAAAATATACTCTATTTAATTGAAACAGAATTGTTTAATCTATGCTTTCTGAAATCATTTGCTTTTTTGAATGAAAAGGGTTATTAATTATTGATACAGCATCTTGTGTTAGTTAATTTATAAATATATTTTTAAATTACTGGGAAGTACAAAAATTCTCGAATAATTATTCGAAATATTCTTCAGCAAAAAATATTTAAAATAAATAAACGATATATATTAGAGATTGTACTAATGATATGGTAAATATCCTGCAGAATGAAACCATTGTGACCATGTGTGTTAATCCCTAATTTAAACGTCTGTGTCTGTCTAATCCTCAAGTGTCCAGCAGTGCGGAACGGACATACCATGAGTAATCTATTCATGGATAAATGGATAGCGACAGCTTCTGTTGTGATGGAGCACCCGTGGCTCCAAATCGTTGAAGAAGGAGGGCAATGAGTGCCGGGAGGACTTTTAGGGGTAACTATATCGTATTTGTATATCGTATGGAAGAAAACCGGGAAAACTCTCCCCAGATAGTCCAACTGAGGAGGCAATGCGAGTTGTTCATGATCCGAGTGTGTCCGTCTGATCGCAAGGAACAAGTCACGTTATCTCTCACTGTGAGAATACGGAGGAAAGTTCTTCCAATTGGATTTGATGAGATGAGGTTAAAGATGCAGTTCCCACTAGTTGCCGCATTTAGGAGTGTTCATTTTAAATTTAAAGCCATGTGCAGACGAGAGTACAGCTGCGTCCACACGGGGAACGATTCTGCCTCTCGAATCAATTATAAACCGTTTTGATAGAACTCTCTGAGAGAATCATGTGACTCGACTTCGCTCCGACCAGAATTTTTTCTGCACATCAAAGGGATTCTCGGTGACTCCATTTACGATCAGCTATCACTCACATCCAGAGAAGACTGAATTGTTTTTCGTGATCAGACGGAGACACTCGGTGCAAGATCGCATCGGGATTGACTCCACTGTTATTCCCGTGCGGACGCCGCTAAGAACAAGCCAGTCATTCTCACGAACCTATTATAAACCGGCTTTTATCAATGTGGATAGAAACCTTCACAATTGGCAATCAATTGGAATCAATTGGCTCAGACCGCACCAACCAGAGACGACCTCCCAATCCCCTCCACATCAAAGGGATTTCTGGCGGACGCCATTTTCGATCTGCTATCACTCACAGAGAGGGGCTTGTTTCTCGCGGTCAGACGGATACACTCGGAGAGAGAACAACTCGCTTGTCTCCTACTCTCGTCTGGACGCTTCTTTAGTGGTACTAGAAATTTCATTCCCAATTGTGATTATTTCACCTCTTCTTCCATGATGTATCAGGTTCTGATACAGATGGACCATCATCGTCCCAGTTCTATCATCATCAAGTCTGATGAGGGGGATACATTTATCAACTCGTATAACCATATGGATACCCTCAGTTGGATATAATCATGTCATTACGATGTCCTTATCTCTCAACAGTGAGGAATCACAACTTTTTAAAGGAATTCTCATAAACGACATCTATGTCTTTTGACAATTAGAAGATCTACTTTTGATTATTAACCGTAAAAAAATAAAGACTTTCACAAAATGTACAGAAAACACTAAATTGTTTGTCCTAAATAAAAGAATTAGTCCTAAATAAAAGAATTCGAGACACTAGATGTTTGTCCTGTTAGAATAGAAATATTAGATGTTTTCCTACTTTATACTTCTTGGAGAATCATGAACAAAATGGTAGTTACACGGTAGAATAAAAAAAAATCATACTAAGAATTTATTGAATCATTTATGACTTATAATAATTTACCATTTTACAAAGATAAGATTCTTGCAATTGAAATCTTCATACAATTTTGCTATATGTGAATAAATTCAAAGAATCATAAACATCAGATTTACTCCCCTTCTCTCAAATCCTTTCCAATTACAATAAAGCTGAGTCTCAAACTACATTAATCCTTTTGTCACACTTTAGAGATCTATCACAGAAAAGAAAAGAAAAAAGAATCCCACCCAATTAGTACCTGCCTTACATGAGGTCGATGCCTGTGCAGCAAACAAAACCACTTTTAAGGGTGATTCTCTTTTTGATTCTGCGTGATCCGTTACATCTCCATTTCTAATGGCTTCACAGCAGCCTAGGCATGCACTCTGAAAGGTCAATTAGAAGTCCTACATGATCCAAAAGAAGAGAAAAGAAAAAGAAAGTATCCCAATGGCAGACTTTTTTTTTTTTTTTTCATACATATGTATTTCTTCCCTCTCCCCACAGTATTTTGGCGCCACATCTTGTAAGAGACAGTCTGCTGGAAGACAATAACAATTCCGTTTGGTCACGAACCTTTTATCATTGGGAGGACGCTGTTCACCGGATCATTACACATTAGACAGTGCTCCACAAAGAGACATTGAAATTCCTCAGCCAGACGTATTAAAAAATCATCGAACTTTAAAGTGGACAAGATTCGGCAGTAGGGGAAGGGATGACAGTCAACGGTTTCGTCGGGAAAAAAAATTCTTTTTTCAAGGTCTCCACCGTCAGATTTCTTGGAATTTTAAATATCCGGTACTTTGAAAATTTTATTTTATTTAACTCTTAATGGGTTACTCGTATCTCACATTTGTATTGGAAATACCACAAGCTCACTCGTGTGAAAGTTACTTCTTCATTCTGGAATAAAACCTGTATTTTGGTCAACCTTGTATTTTGACTATCATACCTTGTATTTTGACTGTTGCCTTGTATTTGCCAGAAGTACAAACATGATATTGTACTTCTGGCAACAATCTTTCTATGGCGTTTTCATGTTGCTTTGACTCGATGTCTGTCATATTGGTGAAAAACTGTTTGTTTTTTATTGCTTATAACCGCTTGCATTTACTTTCTGTTATTATTATTATTATTTATTTATTCATAATGAGTAAAAGTGAAGAAATTTTTAGTGACAAGAGTAGAAAGGTATTGCATGATGATTTTGATAGATTTGGCGAGGATTTTAATTCTGATTCTAAATAGCAATTAGAATTATTTGCATTTAGATTTATTTGTATTTTATTTAACTCTTAACGGGTTACTCGAATTGTATTCGTATCTCATATTTGTATTGGAAATGCCACAAACTCACTCGTGCGAAAGTTACTTCTTAATTCTAGAATAAAACGAGTATTTTGGTCAACCTTGTATTTTGACTATTGTACCTTGTATTTTGACTATTGTACCTTGTATTTGTCAGTAATACAAACTTGAATTCACTCGTGATATTGTACTTCTGGAAACAATCTTTCTCATGTTTTCATGTTGTTTTACAGATATATGACTCGTGAAGAGATTGGTGAAGAGCTGTTTCTTATTTATTGTTTATAACCGCTTGCATTTACTTCATGTTGTTATTATTATTATTATGAATTAATTTTTTATAATGAGTAAAAGTGAAGAAATTTGTGATAAGAGCAGCTATATATTGTACGATGGTTTTAAAAGATCTGACGAGATTTTAATTCTGATTCTAACAAGCAATTAGAATTATTTCCATTTTATTTAACTCTTAACGGGTTACTCGAAGTGTTTTCGTATCTCATATTTGTATTGGAAACACCACAAGCTCACTCGTGCGAAAGTTACTTCTTAATTTTGGAATAAAACGAGTATTTTCGTCCACCTTGTATTTTAACTATTGTACCTGTATTTTGACTATTGCCTTGTATTTGCCAGAAGTACAAACATGATATATTGTACTTCTGGCAACAATCTTTCTATAGCGTTTCATGTTGTTTTAGAGACATAAGACTCGATATTCATCATATTGGTGAAAAACTGTTTGTTATTTACTGCTTATAACAGCTTGCATTTATTTTCTGTTATTACTGTTGTTATTTATTTTTTTATAATGAGTAAAAGTGAAGAAATTTTTACTGATAAGAGTAGTGAGGCATTGCACGATGATTTTAAAAGATCTGGCCAGGATTTTAATTCTGATTCTAGTGAGTAATTAGAATGGTTAAATTTTATGTGAATTCATATATTAAGAAATAATTAATTTCAAGATAATTCTCATATAACAAACCTTGAAATAAATTAAGTAGATAAAATTCTCAAAAAATTAACTCGGATCACTATCGGAAATATGCTTTATTACTTATTTTCAAAGAAGACATTTCATCACTTTACACAAACAATTTTCGCTGTTCTATGTCCAGACGTATTTCCTATGTATTGCTGCACATTTGGATTTTTAAAACAAGCTTTTTATAACTGGCATTCCAAAATTTTGGAGGGACTGTGATAGATTTCATAACTCTTGTGTAGCTACATCTTCAATATGATTCTTAATTTCTGACATAAATTTAAAATTAGGAATCTGTACTTCTGCTCTGTTTTTATAGCTGAGTTAATCGTCACTGATGTGATACTCAACAAGATTACGTCCTCCGAAGATTACGGATCTTATCAGATAGTCGTAGTGCCAACCAACACTTAGGTAACTGGACTAAAGTTGGCGATAAAACAGCTGTCTCAATTCTAAGCACCCTCTCTCTTCCCAACAGCACGAAATAAACTTTTAATGGATGTCTCACATTGGACTTTATGACAATGAAATTGCTCATCTTTTGGCCAAGGAAGGCACCTCTGATGTACCAATGTCAAATGACTCTTTGACCTTCTCTGAGATCTACTCCAAGATAAAAACATCAAACCAGCAGTTACGGAAAACTCCTCCGACTCACCCCTGGAATAATAGGCAGGCTTCAGGTGGTGCCTTTAACATCAAGGCTGATAGAGTCGTCCAGACCATCAATAGTAGGTTTGAAAAGTGGACACATTAAGTGCCTCGTTTTGATAAGGGACAAAAAAAACCTTTCCAACGTGTACCAATTGTAACTCAGAGCTGGCCTCTCCCGAGCACCTGTTGAAATGTGTGGGTCTTCACAAGGGTGACGTAAGCATTGGCATTTGACAGATGACGTAAACACGTCACCATCTTGTTTATAACTATTTGAAGATTCTTGGGCTTTTGGGCTTGATCTGCCGCAGGCTACATCATGGGGAGTAAGAAACAACAACAATATATATATATATATATTCGAAACCATTCCTCTATAAAAACTGATTCATTGAGGGGTCAAGGCGCAGATAGTGTTGAAAATTTAAAATTATAAATAGGAGATAATGCATTTATTAATGACTAGTTTTAATAAATTGATTAAATAAAAAAAATCATAATGCATTTCTTTTTAAAACCAGATGTCTTATGCCTATAAAGTAGAAAACATAATTGGAATAAAAATTAATTTGTTAAATATGCTTTATCATTTTTTTACAATTATTCTATAAACTTGGAAACAGATTAGTTGAAATATAAAATTTTATGTTTTATGTATCCTCAAATCTCTTGGAACCTTAACTTGACATATTGGTTATATTTAATAATTTTTTGTTTAATAATAATACTTGATGTTTTATGCCTTTATAATTCTACTTTTTCACAATTTAAAAACACTGCAAACAATTATAACTAAAAAAATACCACAGGTTTATTTCCTTTAATTTTATAAAATGCTGTATAAGCCAAAGTTTCTGAAATAATATCTAAGATAAAAAGATTAATTCATATTTATGAAAAAGAATAAAAGGGGAAAAATTAGAGACCGAAATAAAAATAATTTTTTATTAATTTGCTACAAATAAAATTTACCTTATGGAAGGAAACTTAAAAGATATTTTTAATTCCATCTTTTAACATCTATGTATACTCTGGGATTTTTAATTTTTCTTCAATTTTTTTTTATTTAAAATCAAATGAATAATTAAATGGGATTCAGCAAGTTATATTCTATAAATTCCGACTAAGGATTATTCAATAAATACTAACTCTACTGCAGATGGCATTAAAATATACCGATTCATCGCAACTAAATTTTAGTTAATCCTATCATATACTGAGTTTAACGTAATAAAATTTAACAGTTTTATATAACACTTATAGTTATTTTCTTATCTAGAGAAAAGTTACTAATAATGTGGTCTTATCTTTCAAGAACTATCTTCACACTCAGTTAACATCCTTTTTATTGCATCATTTGGAAATGTCTCTTAGAAGTTTTCTCTTTTCAAGTAATTCATTTGTCAAGAGGCCGAAAAAAAAGGTGTTCGCTCTGGCCAGCAACTTCAATTACAGCGTGGACCAGAATTTAAAACTACTCTTTTAAACGCTATCCAGTTTTTTTTAACCAGTAAAAAAAAACCATGCGTAAGTAAATCTATGCGTAAGCTTTATGGTCACGCAGTAGTATGTAATTCCCCCTCTTTTTCAGTCTGCTTGTTAGAAGATGGAAGCCTGGACTTAGGTCTTTGACCCACAGGGACAACATCTTAACTAAGCGTTTCACAACTAACATCTCAGAGAAGGACAGTAACGCAAGTCGAGACTTTTTCCGTTTCGCGAATGGTTTCACAATTTTTGATTGATCTATTGAGCTAAAATTGGCGTAACAGCTGTTAATAGTTTCGAAACTGTAATCTTTATCGATTAATACTCAGTGTAAGTAATATTCTTTAATATCGTAATTGTTGAATTTTTTTTTTTTTTTTTTCATTTAGAAGTCAGAAACGGGAAGTATTTAGTCTCCATAACTTTCCTTGAATTCACGGATGAAGTTTTGTAATTTATGATTCTAATAAACAAAATATGTCTTAAGACTTCAAATATTCGATTTAGAATACAAGAAAAAAAGGAGATTAGCTTTGATCTCCTTTTAATTAAAGTAATTTTTCAATTGACGATTGAAATATTACTTTCAAATTGCAAAAGTAACTTTGAATAAATTGCAACAATTTAGACTTTTTTTTTCCTAATGCAAATGGCAAATACAGAGACAGTTATCTTTATGCCATAAACCAGGGCTGCACCGCTGTTACTCATTTAGCATTACCCAGGGGGGCACGTTACGATCATATTAAACAGGGACATACAATTTAAAGTGGATTCCTAACCACTACAAACATCCATCGCACTGCCGGGTCTCGGTACCTACGGACAGAGCACTAGCCAATTGGCCATCTGTTTGCGATATTGTACAGAGGATATTAGAAAAGTTACTAATAATGTGACCTTATCTTTCAAAAATTGTCTTCACACTCAGTTAACACCCTTTTTATTGCATCATCTCGAGGAGTTTTCTCTTTTCAAATAATTCATTTGTCAGGAAGCAAAACTGACGCTCGCATGGATGTTTGTGAATGGTTCGGACTCCACGTTAAATTGTATTCCCGATTAAATTAGTTTAAAGAATGCCAAAAATGACTGTAGAGCGACAAACCAACTCAAATCAAATCTGTACAATGTCGAAGTTGCGCAGAAATTGACAGAAAACTACATTACTGGAATTGATGCCAAAAGGCAGTAATGTAGTTAATTATTAATTACGCCACTTTAATTTATGTAAAAAAAAAAGAATTACACTTTGGGTACTTATTATGACGCATTTGAAGAATATGAATTTAACTATACTCACCTGAAATTACAGGTATTTACTTTTATTCATTAATCAATGGAGTATAGCGATTTTTTTTATCATACTCTATAATTAATTAAATATTTTCCTTTTTTAACCAAATTTGCTAAATATATTCACTGAAGCGAAGGGACGCCAAGAATATAAGTTAGAATTACATTAAGTTTGAGATTTCTTTTTTTCTTTAAGTCTATCACTTAAACTTGTTTCCGATCGAACGCTTAAGTAAAAAAAAAAAAAAAAAAGGTTCGCCTGACACAGTAAAACATAAACCAAATAATTATAGTTCTTTTATCTCAAAAGTGAATGGTTGATTGAGAAAGTTTTTAAACTCTTCGATGGGGCAGGAATACACTTGCAAGAGTATAATGGTTGTTGTATAGTTAGATCTTTCCACAAAATAATATCAAGAGTGACATTTTTTTTTACAAAAACCAATTTGGTTCAGGATGTTTTTAAGATTAAGTCATTAATTGGTATAGAGAAGATTTAATCATATCATTTGATAGAGTACCGTAAAATTGTTGTTGTTTGAATAAAATTTATTCTGTACATATTCTGTAAAACAAGTAATATAAAAAAAAAAAAAAAAATTAAAGGCAATTCCAATTTTTTTTTACTATATTGCAGAAAGTCCTTCATAAATAATTTTCATTCATTTTTTAAGTTTAACTTGCGCCATCTATTGGTAGATATATGCAACTTAAATCTACAGAAAAATAAATTTTATTAATTAAATTTAATTACTGAAATAATATTTGAAAAAACTGTATTAACATCAAGTGTCATCCACTACAAGTTAAAAAAAAATGTATTTGAACTTGAGTGGATGAATAAAAAACATTTTATTAACGATTGAAAATTTGAACAAGATATATATAGGGAGAGTGTGAGCTAATAGAAAATTGAATAAAATGAGGTTTGTTTTTTTAAATTATTTATTCTTAATCAAAGGTGAATTTTTATGAAATATTTTTACAATAATTATGATTTTGTTTTGTAACTATGAATTAAATACATACAGTTCATTTATCGAGTAAAGTAATATTTCTTTTATATGGATGTCTGTGGTATCTAGGTGTATTTAAAAAAAGAAACAGATTGTATGTTTGCAGTGTATTTGATGCACACTATTTCCAGTAGCATATTTACAAAAAGTTACTTTAAAGATTGTAACATCATACGCTTTAAATTAATATAAAACTTCGATTGTCACACTCTAATAGTAAACAAAACTTCTCATATTGTAGATTAATACATAGATTCTTGGCCGCGTGGCGTCCACTAGCTCCTTCATTGTAAAATGTTGAAATATAGCAATGGTCTCATATCCTTTGAGTTAATAAGAAAAAGAGATACAGAAGAGTGCTCTTTTTTAAAAAAAAAAGAATTATTTATTTGATAAAATTATAAAATGAAAAATAAAAATTTCAAAAGTGTACATGTTAATGAAATCAGTTGTATGTAATCAAAAAATAAAAAATAAAACAGGTCAAATTTGGAGAAAAATAGTTTAGGAGAAAATCGAACTTTTTTCATCTAGGCAGTTGTAAAGAATTAATTTAAAATATTTAGAACAGTGCGAAATCTTTTGCTATGTTTGCGGGAAGAAATATCATAATCGTAATTTTGTGGGATATTTAAAACAGGTTTATTGATGTTTCGCATATCATTATAGAATTTAGTAGAAATTTTGTGAACAAATTGTCTTGGAATCGAGAGAGCGCGTCTAATATTGTCATTACGAAAGTACCAGGGTGAATTCGTTAACATTCTAAAAGTTTTGTTCTCAAGCCTTTGAATAATTTCAAAATTTGTACGCGTGCAACAGAACCCCAAACTGGGCTTGCATAAGCTAATACTGGACGAATATAAGGTAAACAAAAGTTATATTGCTCTCTACTCCGTCGGACCCCGTAACATATCAGCTGTCTACTGCCCTCCACGCTCTACTTGAAATTATTAAAATTTAAAATTATTAATTAAATTTTGCACGAGCACGTTACCCTTAGTCAAAACATAACCGTCACCTGTTACTGTTTTAATAGTCAAACAAAACCTTCATTTATACGGGTTTTTGTGTGTGTGTGTGTGTGTGTGTGTGTGTGTGTGTGGGTGTGTGTGTTTATCATTAATCGTTAATATAATGTTTACATTTATAGTTCCAGGTTTTTACATACAGAAACATTAAATTTTACCTAATTGTGAATATGAGACGTCAATTTATTAACGACTTCATTTTAATAAATATTTTCTGCTTAAATGCTTAGGATATTAGAATATTTATTAAAACAAATGCAATTTTTAATTTTTTTTATTTATTATATCACACGTTAATTATTATATTTATGTAGAAATGTATTTATAAAGGTCAAACATTTTTTAATTCCTTATAATTTTTATTTAACACCACTATTTTCTTGAATAAAAATATATTTAACGTTTTGTTTTAAATAGAAAAAAAAACGAAAAAAATTGTAAGAATAATTTTTATTTGAAAAGCTTATAAGTTAATCAGGCAATCATTTTCTTAATTACTATATAAAAAAAATATTTTTAAATATGGAAAATTACTCTCAACATTTTATGAGGCATTCGCAAAAAAAAAAGCTAACTGTAGCTTAAAATCTCACAAGTAAAAGGCCACAGAAGTCTTTGCTCAAATGAAATTTAAATACTCCTAAACTGAATTATCTAAATTTTCTTGAACCTAAGTCTTATAAACACACACGATGCACAAGCAAATTAATTAACGTTAAGGATCTGATAACATGTAAACTTATGCAAACTTCCAGAGATTTCTGATGATCCTGAAGCATACTCCTTAAAGCGAAATTAGTACTTTATATTCTCGTGACGAGAATCCGAATGCTATCACGACTTTGGAATTTTATTGCTTCTTAGAAGTTCCCTCACCGCTAGAGCGCTGTTGCCATTCTGGACATAAAAATCTCTATCGCACTTATCGTTTTGGAATGTCTGAAAATGAAATAAATTCGTAATGAAAGTAATTGCGGGACAGAAACGATAATAGCACCGTAAAAAGGGAAGACTCTTCCCCAGTATTTACCCTTCAGGGTCAAAAAAGCATGTGGCTATTGGAATCTTGTTTAGCATATTTTCTTCAGGTCACTGTAACTGTAATTGTCAAAGTCAATCGAGCCATTTTCATTCCACTCGATTGAATAGGTCAAAATATGCGGACCGGAACTTCTTAATTTATATTGTTTTCGGAACAGTTGCTACCTTATCTTACAATTGAATGCAAATAATTATTCAGCTATTGCAGCTTTGGGTAAAACCATAAAACATAAATGACAATACCATAACAATTACTGAAAATATACCGCTATCTATCAAACGGTTGTTCTTTTATGGTATATTAAATTTTACTATGCTATAACTATACCAAACTGAACGTTAGCTTACGGTTTCTACTTGCTTTATGATAAAAAAATAACTAATACATTCAGAATTTTTCAAAATGGTTGATTATATTTTACCATTTCTGAATAATAGATCTAAATTATTCCATACATCCGGTTATATCCTGCTACTATTTCATGCCATTTAATTCGAGAACATTTTTAGCAACGTTTTATTTAAATTCTTTCCTGCCGTTTCAAATTCTTTAAAACAAAGATCAGTATTGTTTTATTTAAATTAAAGATCTATCATTTAGGTAAAAAAATTACATTTAGAAAATAGCTCAAACAAATTATATGTTTGCAAAGAAATTTCGTATGTAAATGCCTTTCTGTCCAACACAATTATTAAATTTTGACAGTCAATGAATGATTAGCTGGAGGCCCAGAACAACAAATGAGAAATTTCACCTTTTATTCTTGGCCACAACTTCCATTTGAATGTGATTCCGTCCATTCGCTTTGATTGCTTATCTCAAATAAGCACATATAGCCATTTGAAATACGATGCGTAATTTAGCTAAAGGAAACGGATTGGTCGAATAGGAGGATCATTTGACATTTTGGATTGGAGCACTGTCGCTATTAGAAAATGTTGGCCAAAGGTGGGTTGGTGGAATCCAAGCATAATTGAGTGCCCTGTTAGAATGAATCATTAAAAAAATCGAAACCCAGAGAGACGAAAGAATGCGAAACCTGGGCAGTTTTTACAGCACATGATTTGTTATTACTAGCGATCTGATGTGTCACTGGATCAGTAATCGTAAGAGCTGGCGGAACCGTTCACCAGCTGTTGAGCTCTACATTTTCAATGAGTTCCTAGTCATGTGAGAGCCCCTGGTAATGAGAGATCCGATGTCATGGCAAAGCGCTGGGCTAATCCAACCAGCAGGAGTTTCCGCTAATACTGTACAATCATATCACTGCAGCCATCGACAACTTCACCAGCAAAAGAATCAAGGACCTGAACGGCAACAAAAGGTGGAAGTGCCTTGCCACAGGGAACCATATTCCTAGGCATCTGGAAAGCGATAAGGTTGTCGCATTCTTCCGCGTTACAACAGGCTATGACTACCTGTAAACACACCTCCACCGCATTGGTTTGGCTTCGGATGGGATCTACCCATTATGTTGGATCGCCAACATGGAGGACGATCACTTGCAAAACTGCATTGAACTTATAGATCTGCCTGATGACATTACAGCACACTACTGGGAAGCTCGGTGTCGTGTAGCTGAACAGCCATAGGATGAAACAGACAGGCGTAGGATGAAAAAAAGTAATCATAAGAAACTATTGGTGAATGCCTCTCAGAAGTAGCTTCTGAACTTACAACGCCATCACCTCTATTCCCCCTATGCACCTCGACAAGTATATTTGTAATGGTGCTTATTGTATTTGTCTAGGTTCATTTAACTTCTATTCTTACTGACAGGAACAAAATGTCTTTAGAGATGATTCAGCATTGAAATGAGCCCTGCCAATCAGTGAATATTAGTTTAACTGTTATGGACTGGGGTTCCATTTTATTTGATAGTCGGACTTTTTATATTTTCATTTGTATCACCTTACAAGGCAGCTGTCGTGCACTATTATATTCTATGGCCTTTTTGTTGCCTTGTCTTTCCCGGCTCAAGGTCAAATACAGCACTCATTTAATCACTTCTACTGTCTTCGTTTACCAGATAAAACTAAAGATCTTTTCCAAATAGAGCACATTTGGTATTTGATTAGCCAGTGCCATCAGTCGTCCTAGAATCTCCCATCAGTCGTCCTTTAATTCGACAGTTGAGTAGAATTCGGCAAGAAATCTTGTTAAGATATATCTTCCAACTCTACTTACCACCTCAATGCCAAGCAGGATAAAACCTTTCATAATAGTCAGAGGAAGGGTCAATCAATTTTCTATATGTGGCTGTATCAATTCCTCTAAAATTTAAATGGGTTTTTTTTTTTTTTTAACATAAAGATCATATTTATCTATTCTCGTTCAATTTGGACATTTAATCCTTTTTTCTTAGAGTGTATTAGGATTGACATCCAGCATGACAAAATCAGTACCTAGGTTGAATTTATTCTCAATAAGTCAATGAAAGTGGATTATAAATTAACAGATGTTTAGGATAAAATAGATGGAAACGAAAACTCAGTAAAATTCATAATATTTGATAAATAAATAAATAAAGCACATTTAAATAGAATGTTTGTTAGGAAAAATCTGTGTTTTATATGAATTTGGTATTCAGATTAAAGAATTAATGATAACACCAATTAATTCAGTGAATCTTTGGTTATGGAAGTGAATCAATGTTTTATGATGGATAACTTTAAATATTTTGCTCCTTTGCATATATTATTTATCTAAACTCATCAATTGATCAAACACGATTGAATAATCTTTCGTCATTGCTCTTTGATATTTTATATTAATGTTGATAAATTATTGGAGAGCAGCAGCCCTGTTAAGGGTTACATCTGTGGTGGTAAACTTTCAAAATTAAAAACAAGGACAATGAACCGAAATTAGAAAGGATTTGGCAAATATTAGAATAGAATTGCAAAGACAAAAAATTAATCAAAAGAGAAGGTAAATGGAAAGTTAGAGGAGAATTTTCCAACGTCTTTTTATATTTGAATTGGTTTATAAGATTCGATTTCCGGATGGCCAGATTCTGGTGATTTTTAATATTTTAATAACTAACTCTTCGAAAACATCCACGAAACCCTCTTAATATATAAGTTTAAACATTTTCTTCTTACTATCATGCATTTACTTCAAGAGTTCTTACAACTTTTTTGTCAATAAAGTGGAAATTACACCTCTTTTCAGAAAAATATTTTAAGTGCATAGCAAAAATTATTATAATTAAATTATTCTATAAAATTACAGAAAAAAAAGTAATATAATTGATTTTTTTGGGGGGCAAATTAATTAGCAATGAAATACACATAACATAATTTTTATTATTGAATTTTATTATTAAATGCTACCAATGCAGATATTGTTATTATTTAATTTGAAAGAAAGCACTTACGCATGATGGAGTATTAGAAAAGTATTAACTTCCATATCATGTTGAACATTAAATCTATTTCATTTTTTTTTTCATTTGCATGTGATATAAAATACGATATCATTCTCAATCATGGTAACATATACAACCAAATACAGTTAATTTAATGTCTAGATTCATATAGAAATCATAATCTAATTAATTTTAGATTTAATTAAATATCAGTCAATGTAGAGATGAGGATTTTTATTATATTGCCACTAAAACAAAACAGGTTGCGGACCATGTTAAAGAATCCATTATCTAACTGATATAACCTGATTTGACTGCATATCATTAACCAAGTTCAGTCACACGCCTAGCCTGATCTTTTGTCACTTTTGAAAATGTATTTAAATGGTGTTATAAGCATATATGAGCATTATTTATAGTCATAAATAGTAGTGTTAAATATATGTATAGATTCACATATATGTCATTTGTAGTGTAAGATATATGTTATGCATAGTGTCAATTATATGTCATTTATAGTGTAAGATATATGCCATTTATAGTGTCAGATATGTGTCATTTATAGTATGACAAATACGTTGTATTTTTCTTTAAAACAAATAGTTGCATGAAACTTTACTCTTAACCGTTAGATATATGTCATTTATAGTGTCAGATATTTTATGGCAAATACGTTGTGATATTTTTCTTTAAAGCAGATAGTTACATGGAACTTTAATCCTTAACCTTTTAAAACTATGGCCTGATTAGTTTTCTGCTCATAGCTATTGTTGTTTTTACCCTTTCGGCATTTTGAGCACAAGCTGGTAGCTTCTGTAACAGTCAATAGCTTAAAAATTATTATTGGCATAACTTAAAAATTATATAACACTTAACGTCATAATCTTTTTCACAGATATTTCATTCTTTTATGTGGTGTGTAGTCAAAACTCTTGAAAAAGTTTTCATCGTTTATTTTTTTAATTAAATGAAGGCCTTATTTTGTTCATGGCACCATTTGATGGCATGTCAGTTTGGTCTATAGTTTGTGTGTGTCTTAAGAAAGTTTCTCAAAATTAAAAGTGTAACTTTTTGAGAGTGTGTGTGTGTCAAGATGCCCTGTTCATGAAACTACGATGCTCTACATTTAATAACTTATGCAATTAAAAATACTTTAAATCTTAATATAATCAATAAAGGAAATAAATGTGTTTTATGACAGCCTATCTTACGAAATGTTTTTAACATTTGTTTCAAACTTCTCAAACTTGAAGTATACAATAATTGAATTTCACCTATGCTATTTAGTGATGAAGAAAAGATTTATTTTAATTTGTGGTATAATATTATGAATTTATTTTATAGTTAGTGGAAGGTATATCTCATTACTTCTTTTCAAACATAGTCTTTATTGCGACCTATAACAGCAGCATCTATCTACAATTGATATTTTAGTATCTATGTAAACTTTTCCAAACCCTTGGAAGTATACAGAACATATATAACGCAAGTCCTACTCTCTGATATATTTTTCAATAACACAAAATAACAATTGTACTGACTGTTGATACTCTAACATGCGTAGTAGTTATGACGGGAATTATTGCCGAAATGATTTTCTAGCGTGTTTTTGTTGCCGAGAACATCTTACAACTTCTGACGTCAGGCCCCTTGCTTTAAAGTCTCGTTCCCACCGAGGCGAGAAGCGTTGAAGATTCACATGGCAGGCGAGAAAATTTTTTCGACCCCTTCACAGCGAAACGTCAGAAATAGCATTACGCCTAGTGAAGTTCCGCTTCGAGTTGAAAGTTGGGCAACTCGAAGCGGTGGATGTGAAACCGGTTTCAGGCGAAAGTGGTGAGGCTAGTGATTGGTCAGCGCTTCTCGCTTAAGCCTCGGTGGGAACGAGCCTTAAGACAGATTTCCCCGTAGAACCTGTAGGAAGCTTCTCAGTTTGGGTGAGCACTACAGAGAGAGAAAGGTGTGTTCCTGTTACTAGGTGGCGGTCATGCCATGGCTCCATTTAAAGAATGCTGCTGATATTTTTGTCTTGCGGTTTTTTTTCTTGTGATACGTCAATTATGTTGTACAATAAATTTTTGTATTTAATATACTACGCGGTGATTGAATGTTTGGTTTATGACAGACAATACACAATCAATGTTTCTGTTATTTAATGTTTAGGATCAATTGTGTTAGTGCCAATTATCAAGAGATTTTAGATGTTTATATTCTTTTGCAATTTTTATTATTATTATTCGTTCATTTTTAAGCAAGTTTTTATTTTCAAACGAATAATTACAAAGTAAAAAAAAATTTTTTTGCCAACTTTAAAACTTATTAACTGAATGAAATTAATATAGCAGAAAATTTATACAAAATGTACCGTTGGCCAATTACCAGTTAATTCATTATTTGTCACCAATTAAATACTTACCCAAAGGTGTTTTATGATACGAATATAAACGAGTATATCGGCATTACAAAATGTGTTTTATTTTTGGAACGCATTGTATACGTGTCAAGCTTTGATAAAGCATTAAATAAACTGGAATCTTTTTATATAGAAAACTTTGGTGTGTTTGTACTATGTATTCTGCCTAACATCAGTGGAACAATTAGTGTGGTCCTTGGTTCAAAATGTTTGTAGATCACTATTCCGTGGTATGATTTATGAAGGTCCTCAATTAAATACTTACCTAAATAATTTTTATGATACGAATGTATATGAGTATATCAGCATTACAAACTGTATTTTATTTTTGGAACGCATTGTATACCTGTCAAGCTTTGATAAAGCTTTAAATAAATGAGAATCTTTTAAATAGAAAGTTTTAGTGTGTTGTTACTATGTATTTTGCTAACTTCCTGTGAAATAATTAGTGTGGTACTTGGTTCAAAATGTTTGTAGATCACTGTTCCATGGTATGATTTATTGAGATATCAATTTATTTGGTATAGGTCTTTCTCTCTCACAATGTTTCTGTTCGCTCTGTTTTCACTTAATGGTGGATCGTTTAGAATCTTTGCTACCTATAACAGCATCCCTTATCTACAATTGATACTTTCGCATCGAAGTAAACTTCACCTGAAGACAAATTAAATCTGCAACCTGACCGTAAAAGCATGACTGACATTTAGTCTTAAACAGTTTCTTAAATTTTACAACTTTTATAAACAGTCCAGTCACATTAATGTGACCACCTGTCAAAAGCCAGAATAACCACCTTTGGCAGAGCGGACCTCTGCGAGATGTGCAGGAAGAGAGTCAATTAGGTTTCTGAAGGTGTTCACTGGGATGTTGAGCCATGCCGACTCCAGTGCCGTGGCCAGCTGCGCTAGATTACGCGGTTGAAGATCCATGGCGCGAACAACCCGATCGAGGTGGTCCCACAGATTCTAGATTGGGTTTAAATCCGGTGAGTTTACAGGCCAGGGGAGTACGGTAAACTCATCCTGGTTCTCTTCGAACCACGCACATACACTGCGAGCTGTATGACACCTCGCATTGTCTTGCTGGTAGATTCCATCATTCTATGAAACATAATTCGCATGTATGGGGGGGACATGGTCCACAAGGACAGATGCGTACTTGTTCTGATCCATCGTACCTTCCACAATGATGAGTGCACCCAGTGAATGCCAGGAAAACATTCCCCAAACCATAATGCTCCCTCCTCCAGCTTGGATCCTTCCGGCAATTGTTGCAGGGTGTTTGCTTTCAGACGTTTCACGCCGTATACGCCAACGTCCATCTGTCCGATGGAGCATAAAACATTCGTCGAAAAAAGTCACCTGTCGCCACTCTGTGGACGTCCAGTTTCGGTACTGACGTGCAAATTCCAGCCTTCGTCGCCGATGAAAGCAGTCAGCATAGGTGCATTAACCAGGCGTCTGCTGCGGAGGCCCATGAGCAGCAACGTTCGCTGAACCGCTGTTGAGGATACACTCTTGGTAGCCCCTTGGTTCATCTGGGCGGGCAGTTGCTCAACAGTTGCACGTCTATTCGCACAAACGCCTTCGTTCGCCTCTGTCATCTATAGCCCGTGGTGCACCACATGTGCCACGCCGCTGATTTTGGATAGTGCCATTTTGCCATGCACGGTATACTTTTATCACGGCGGCACGCGAACAATTCACAAAATTAGCCATTTCCGAAATGCTTCCACCCTTGGCCCGAAAGCCAATAATCATGCCCTTTTGGACGTCGGATAAATCGCTACGTTTTTGCATTACGCCATCGATTGAAATGCTTTCCGATGCCCTTTTTATCCTTTATATACACTCCACTGCAATGTGCTGCCACCTGCCTTTTGTGATTGGTTACTTCACGTTGACTTCGAAAGTAGGTGGTGGTCACATTAATGTGACTGGACTGTGTATAATACATATCAACCTCACAAAATGTGTTATTTCCTAGAAAAAGCTCAATTCGATCAGATTTCTTCCCTATGACTTTGGAAATAGTTTGGTGGATATATCAAGTACTTTGGCGTCTTTTCCGATAGCAATTGACAATTTTGCAATGCTCCCTGTGACATTTTTTATCATTAAACATTTCATTTTAATATTTTATTCAGTTTATTTTTACATTAGTACATTGGCAGAGGTATTTTGACAGGTACGGTATTCATAATGATAGAGGTATTTATACTGACAAAAGTACTTTTACAGAGGTATTAATAACAACCGAAGTATTTTTATAGAGATACTTTTACAGGGATATTTATAATGACAGGGTTACTTGAGCAAATGTATTTATAGCGACACAGTTATTTTTGCAAATGTATTTATAATGACGTTATTTTTTCAAATGTATTTAAAATGATGGAGCTATTTTGACAGAGGTATTTATAATGACGGAATTACTTTGTTAGGGGTATTTATAATTGTAGAGGTACTTTGACAGAGGTATTTGTAATAACAGAAGTACTTTGATAGAGATGACAAAGTATAATGATAGAGGTATTTATGACAAAAATACTTTGACAGAGGTATTTATAATGACAAAAGCACGATGACAGGGATATTTATAATGACGGAAGTACTTTGATAGGGGTATTTATAAATGCAGAGGTACTTTGACAGAGATAATTGTAATGACAGAAGTATTTATAATGACTAAAGTACTTTGACAGGGTTATTTATAACGACCGAAGTATTTTGACAGAGATATTTATATGACAGAGTTGTTTGTCCAATGTGTTTATAATGACAGAATTATTTTGGCAAATATATTTATAATGATAGAAATAATTTGATAAAGTTATTTGTAATGGATGAAGTATTTTGACAAATTATAAGATATTTATAATGACAAAAGTACTTTAACAGAGATATTTGTAATAACAGAAGTTCTTTAGCAGAAGTATTTATAATGATTTCATTTTTTTTTTTTTTTTTTTTACCTCGGATTCAGGTTTTGATGCTGTGGAAAATTCAAGGTAAAGACGATTTTTCTATAAACAATTACGTTCAGTAATAAAAAAAGCAACACAGTGTTTTGCTTTGGATGGAAAAAGTGGTGCTCTGACACTTGTATATTTATGTTTCTGAATCACTACAGTATTGTTTAGTCAAGCGTGTATGAAATTGAATTCGATTTTATTATTCACAGCAAAAACAGTTCTGCATAAATTGTTCTCTTGTACTGTTTTAGGTACATCACAAATAGTGTTTTAAAATACACAGGGAAAAAAAAATAATTGATGTCTTTGGGATGCTTGTTTAACTATTGCATAACAAAAACTAGTGTTTTTGTTTCATGTAAAAAGACAGATCCAAAGTAAAACTATGTCCAAACAGTAGTTTAAGTAAACAAATGTTATTTAAATTACAAACGTCTTTGTAAAAGCAAGTGTTAATACTCAGAATGACAATAACATTGAGTTCCTCTGTATTCTTATTCTTGGACGGTAGCCTTTAAAATGAATCTCATAAATAAAATATTTTCTATTTTTAATTCAATTCTTAAAATTTAGAATTAAATGTTTACTCTTGATGATGTTGAAATTGAGTATTTTTCAATGACAATATTTATTTTCGTTGCCAATATTTTCATAAAAAATATGGCCTGGCATTAATAGTTTTGTCTCATATAGAGTTTTGACTTTTATTATAATATTTTTGTTTTTATACTTTTTTTAAATATTGTAATCAGTTCTTTTATTTTCTAGAAAAATTTTAATATGATAGGATCTCTTTTCTATGGCATTTTTTTTAAAAATAATTTAGAGAATATTTCAGCAAACTCCTAATATCTTGTCAGCAAATGACAATTTTGTAGTGTTCCCTTAGACATTTTTCATCATGAAATATCATAGCATAGGGGGTGCGACAGTAGATCTACCACTCCGTGGTGCACCCAAGTAACATCTTAGGTGGCTAAAAGATTTACTACTATCAGGCCGGATTTAGATGAAAGGAGGCCTAGGCTATTTCCCTTATGAGGCCCTTTCACCTCCCATATTTAAGTTAGCAAATTACATGAGACATAATGAAATAATCCTTACTGTGATATATATCAATATGTTAAATGAAACATGTTGTAAAACAGATTTATACTAATCTTTATATAAAATGTGGCACGTTTAATAAATAAAAAAAAAGTCGAGAACACTTATTTGGACATTTATTCTGAGCACCCTATATAGTACTTGTAACCATAACTAATCAAACATAACACACAACCTTTACAAAGAAACAAAATTCAAATAATAAAAAACCTTTGACTACGAAAATAAAATTTGCAATAAAAGTTGTCATATTTTCTATCAAATTAAATTAAGTATATTCAATACATTGAAGATTAAAGCAAATTCAATTCAGATAAATTTATTTCATAATTTCTCCTTATTTTCGATTCAGTGTTTACGGTTTTTAGAATAGTGTAATTCTAATTTTGCTAACAATTTGAATGTAGACCCCTCTCGATCTTGAGACTCTAGGCTGAAGCCTAGTTAGCCTATAGGAAATCCGGCCCCTGACTACTATCGGCATCAAGCAACGCTCCAAGAGTGATCACCTTCTTGGGACTTCGTGTAGGCAGAGTGTCTTACAATGGAATGCGGGCGGCCTGTCCCAATCTAAGAAAGTTGAGATTCAACATTCCCTTGCCAGCTACGATGTTGAGACTTACCGTGGGCCATGACTGTTTGGCAAGCCAACTTCACCGCATTGGCATTTTTGATAGCCCAAATTGCCTTCTCTGTGGGAAAGACGAGATCATGGACAGACACCATGTAGCTGGATGCCCGGACTTGAGTGCGGACTCCGAGGGGAAAAGATAGTGCTAGAACTTTGCTGATGAGACATTGACTTTTTTTCTCTTATTGTTTTCTTTTTTGTGTGTGTTTCACACTGTTTTGATCTCGTAAGATTTTGTCATTTTCTGTTGCCATTGCAAATAAAAAAATTATCATAGCATCTTTGATATTTTATTCAACTTATTTTTTTTATTAAAAATGCTCGAACAGTAATTATACTTTAAATAAAAATTTAAATATGCGGAATATTGTTCTTATTAATTTAGTTGCTTATTTAAATGTAACAATAACTAACAACAAATATCTAATTTTTTTACTACAAAAAGAAATAAACTAATTGAGGGACTTTGGTCATCAACAAAACATTTTTATGTGATTTTTTTTTTTTTGTAAGCTAATTTTGTTTTATTGTTTTTTTACTTATATTTGGTTTTATTTATTAGTAGTATTAGATAAATATTTGGTTTTGACTGTGATTTGATCATAGCCAAATAAATCATATCCGCATTACTATTGTAGAAATTTATACAAAGTTAATGTTTTTTTTAAATGTAAAATCGGAAATTTTTCAGCACATTTATTATATATAATTCCTTTGTACGTATGTTTGTCACACTCCTCCTAATCGGCTGCACCGATTTTGAGGAGATTTTTTGTGTGTGTTTGAGTGGGTCCCTGGATGGTTTAGATTCACAATTGGACCCGGTTGATGACGCTGCGATCGGGTTCTGCTGTGCGTGTGTTTGTTAAACGGCTTGACCGATTTTGCTGAAATTTTTTTACGTTACTTGTCACCAGATGGTGCTGCAGCATTTCATCTTATATACCGTTCAAACTATATGCCCGAAAATTAGTATATTGGAACATGGAGAATATATTCGCGATATATAATTTTCTAGAATGCATTTTTTTTTGGAGGGGGGAGGGGGCAAGACAACGTATGCCGGGTTCTGCTAGTGTATATATATTTGTGTGTATACATCAAAAGCAAAAATTTATCACATGAAACGTACAAATTTATCATCTTATATCACCAGTCAGGAGCTAGAAAACTTTGTCGTTCATAACAAATAATTAATCTTCATCTTATATCGCAGTCAGGAGCGCTAGAAAACTTTTTTTTTTTTTTTTTTCATTTGAGGGCTCTTCCAAATTATGATCAGTTTTATTTATTGGTGGTTGCTTAAATTTTATCAGCAGGAAATGCACCACGCCCCCTTAGTAATTCATTTATTCATGCACATTTCAACTTTTGTTGTCGGCAGTATTAAGTCATCAGTCATCAACATCCGCTTCCTTTTCAACATCGTCTACAAAATTGCAACTTCCATTTGTTTAAATGACTGTGAATGTCTACTCTATGTCTTAAAGTTGCCTCCATTATGTGATCAAATTCTTCTCATTAATTATTATTTCCACAACTCTGTAGCTTTCTCAATGTCAAGTTTACAGCCCATCATGCAAGATGAGATGAAGTCTTTATTATAAAGCGATGCAGTAATCTTACATAAATCTTAAGCTATCGGATCAGTAAATGGACAAGATAATAGAAATTTTTGCTCTTCAGCTTTTGATAAAAATGTCCGATCAAAGCTTTTAATAGTTTGTTTCGAAAATGCTCACGCGATGCTGTAATTCAAATTGATTATTTTCTTGTCATACATATAAACATTTGCATCAACAACTGGTTATTTTTTGTGTGTGCCAGCGCCATAATTAAAAGTAATCTTTCTGAAAGGGTAATAACACTTTGAAATTCAGCTTCCTTCCTCTTGATATCAGCACAATTCAGTAAATGAATAAAAAAGGTAAAAAGAAAGTTATAAATAAGCTATCTGTTCTGTTTCAATGGCAGGCATTCAAACGATGCGCTCGCAATGTGTTGTTAACGAAAAATGCAGAGGGGAAAAAAATACTTTCTCTTACAAAATACGCTGTGAATGTTTGAAATGCGGCGTGTTAATATTTGTTAAGAAATAAACTCATGACGCTATTTAAAATCTGACAAGCTTTCTTCAATTTTGTATTAAATTAAGCAGGAATTTTTCTTTTAGAAGATACTATAACATAAAATTCACAATAAAGACAAACAATAAAGAATTTTTTTTTTTTTAAATCACCATTAACTAAATTAGTGCAACTTATTGAAAAATGTTACTTGTTCATGTAAAAAATATTTTTTTTTTTTTTTTTTCGTCTAACAATAATATTTTATTTTTTTCAAAAAACTGATTCGTTAAAAAAAAAAGTTGCCCATTTTACAAGTAATTGTGTTTCATTCTCACAAAAGTCTTATTTAAAACAAACATTTTTTTTAAAAAGTTCAGTGTTTTAAAATTCTTTTTAAAAAGTTCTATCTGAAGTTCATAGTATTGACAGAAGAAGATGACAGCCCGTCCTCTTTCTTTGCATTAAAACAGATCCGATTAAAAATTTAAATACATTTTTTATTCTAGTTTCATATCAGTTTCAATTGATCTTTAATTATTTCCAGCTTTGAATATATCAGTTAAAATTAAATAAAAAAACTCATCCTTTTTATTTAAAAGAAAATAAGATATTTTTTTTTATCTAATAAAGATAATTCATTTCATCTTGACTTTTGAGATTTTCTGAATGGATGCTTTCGATTAAATAATGAGATGCATTTTTATAATATTTTATTCGGTTCAAAAATCTGATTCGCTAAAAAAAAAGTTGCCCATTTTACAAGTAATTGTGTTTTATTCTCACAAAAGTTTTATTTAAAACCAACATTTTTTTAATTATTATTATTAATATTATTATTATTTTTTTTTTCGGAAAAAGCTGAGTTTCTTAAAAAGATTTTTAAAAAGTTCTATCTGAAGTTCATTTTATTTTCATGCAAATATTTTAACTACTTCCTAAATTTAAGCTGTTGAAGTTAGAATGATAAAAGAAGATGTCAGTCCTTCCAAAACAAATCCGATAAAAATTTAAGTAAATTTTTTATTCTAGTTTCATTTCAGTTTAAATTGAAAAATATAATTTCAATTGATCTGTCACAATCAAAATATTTATTTCCGTAAATAATTATTTCCGAACTTGAATGTATCAGTTAAAATTAAATAAAAAAAACAATCATTTTTATTTAAAAGAAAATCAGATATTTCTTTTTATCTAATAAAGATAACGATAATTTCATCTTGACTTTAGAGATTTTCTGATTATCTAATTTCGATTAAATAATATGCATTTTTAATAAGTAAGTGTTTAAAATAAATAATGTGATGTATTTTTTTCCCATGTGGCATTTTAAAACTAATATTATTTTAGAAAATAATATTATAATTTAACAGAAAATGTTATTTAACTATAAAAAAAGTGGTAAAATGTTTTTTGCAATCATTTTCTATAGTTATTTAAATTTAACTAGCTCTCAAACTGACTGGCCCAACCTTAAAAATCAATTTCACCCAAAAGCTGCATGTTGTAAAAATAGAAAAATGGTCTGGTTCTCAATAATGTCGAAACCATTTTTTTTATCATTTATTATTTTAATGTCACTTTCCTCACTGATGATTTGATTTGGAATTGTACGTGTACATGATTATTAGAATTAAAAAAAGTGAAGTCCAGTTTTTTTTTCTTGTTTTCATTCAGAAAATATATTTATTTTCGTAATTTTTTTAATTTTCTTCGACACTTGTAACATTAAGAAAAAGGCCAAAGGCTTTATGAAAAATATTTGTGTGCACTTAAGTGTTTTACATCAGTTCTGACTCCTTCTGTATATCTTTATTTCAGTATAAAAGAAACATTTCAACATTTCTGTCTTATTTTTTTTTAAATCTATCTTATTTTAAAAGTAATTTATATCATAATTTTTGTAAAAGAAATAAGAAAGATTAAAATTTAAAATTTTAAGATTCATATATATTTTTGTATATACAAGGGGTGACGATGGCGTCTTTTTTGCATAAAATATAATGTAGTAACTCCGACAAGTCTAAAGTAGGTAAAAAAAACTGATCAATGTCTGAATTTAGTTATTTAATTTAATTTGTAGTTATAAAACTGTTCAAAAATATAAAAATTAAAATTAAATTGCGATGCAAAATAAAAATTCTTCTGATTCCATCAAACAATTTTTTAAAAATATATCTTTAAAAATCAGATTTTTTTGCAAGTATTTTACAAATATTGTCCGCCTTAGTAGTCAGCTACCTGAAATTTAGTTGATGACTGATTACAGCAGTTGGTACAAGCTTAATAAAAGTCTCATCAATTAAAATAATAGCTCTTTCAAATAAAAATATATCTTGCCCAAAATAAAATAAATCAATATTACAATTAGTTTACAAAGAAATTAATGACTATCTCAAATATTTCTTTTTAAAATGTGATTTTCAATGGAAGTGTAATTGGCCATTTCAAAAAGTTTTTCGCACGAAAAAAATATCGCAACAAATATAGTTTAAAAACATAATTTAATCATCAGATTTCTATAATGATATGATTTCTATAAACCATTCCAATGCATTTTGTATGCAAGGCATTTTGAAGAATATAAAATTTTTTCCTTCTAAGAAGCGCCGATTTATTATTTTAGTTAACTGTCTATAATAAAAGGAATTACCTGTATACCATGTATATTATTTCTCAGTTAAACCGCATACAGCATGTCAGAAAGAATAGTTAAAGAATTCTTATTGGTGAAGTAAGCACTTGCCATCAAAGGTACTTTGAACCTTTTACTCCAATCTATCCATCATAAATGACAGCTATACGCAAACTTCATCTACCCAAGGGCAAATGTTTAAAAAAAAGTAATAAATTTAACTGAATAGGCAGGAAGTTAAGGTGCACTGATTATGTCATGTGTCTATTGAAGATCTTGAGAAACACCGCCCCCTTTCTCAGCTAAATCGACTTGTCTGGTGTTTTAGTATTTGGCTGAAATTTTATGGCCTTTGACCTAAGTAGCAATAATCAGCAACAAATATTATTTTAGTGTGAAAATTGGAATATTTTTACTATCTTAGTATAAATGACATGAGCATTTACTACAAGTTTCTATCGTTTATTGCGGTTTCTCAAGTAAAATCAGTCCTCTTGTAAACTTTTGCTTTAATCCTTCGTGTTTTGAACAAACGCATTGAAAACTTATTTGAGATGCACCAGTAAGGATTGATTGACATATTAATGGTAAGTACATCCTTCAAATGTGAGGGATGGAAGAAAAATTACAAAAACTACAAGATTTTTGAGCAGCTTTAAGTCTCTATGCATCATTTTAATGGCGGGGAATAAAAATAGCATTACATTTATAATTTTCATCAAAATGTTCCTCCAGAATGTGTCTAATAAATACGTTTCGAAATAATTGGTTATCGGTCAAAGTCGAAATTCTCATAATCCATCCCTATATTGCAAGTTTAACAAACTGTAATATAGGCTTGGATAAAGCAATTATTTTATTTCGAATGAAGATAGATATAAAAAAGAACAAAACTCCATATATAAAGAGATACATCAATATCAGAATTTGTCTGAAAAATCTTTTCTTTGTCACAATATCCTCCACAAATATTTTAAATGCAAAAAACAACAAGGACCGTAAGGAATATGTCGGATACCCATTGCTTCAAAAATATTACATAAGTATTGAGAATGTAGTTTTACATCTGACGAATAACCTCTAGAAGCCCAAGTTGGGGTTTATTAATTGTTTGACCAAATTTGAGTTTTCGAACTAGTGTAATTCAATATTGAAAAAGTCAACAATAATTCCCAATTCCTTGCTTAGTGGATTATGTGGGACTTACATGGCCTACTTTAGACTTGTCGCAGGCCATGACTATTTACAGAGTCACATGTATAGAACAGGACTGGCTGCTACAGATATTTGCCCACTTTGCGACTATGGCATGTCCATGACTGCAGAGCACTTCATCACATGCCCTATTGTTCTTAAGTGTATCCCATTTTGTGCTTTTTGTCGTTCTTTACTTTACTGGGATGCCGACTAATGACCGAGAGGTCGGAGACGGACATATGATAAAAAAAAAAAGTTTTCATAATAATACATACCGAGTGGGTTGCAACAGTTGACAACTGACACGGAACTAACTGTAACTCCATCTAATAACCAAATCGACATACAATTTAATAAGAGGATAAATAAAGACATAAAAAGATTGATTATATAACAGAAAAAAAAGTGCTTCAAATTCTGAATATTCAGAATATTGCCTTTTTTAATGTTTAAAAGATTTATAAAGGCCATAGCAATGAATTACAGCCATAAATCTGAACTTAAATATTACCCTTTATTGACAATTTTGAAGTTCATTCTAAATGTGCCCACAATGCTCAACGGGAGTTAGTAATTTCATTTTATGCTGATATTACAGCGAATTTCATTCTGTGCTATGATTCATCTCCATTCTATGGTATACTTGGTTGGGTTCTAAGCTTATCTACAATTCAACATGGACTGTGATAAATATTCCTTCGGTCATATTACGTTCGACTATAGAAAACGCTTTGTTCAAGATGCAACTGCTGGATTCATAATAAAGAAAAGGGGGACGGGCTATATGGAACACATATTTGAAAATCCTTAATAAAAAATAATTTTTCTGTTCAACTTTGTCTCTGTAATTCATTGATATACTCGTTATAATTCGCTAAGTATCGCAAAATCTATATTTTCCCTTATACGTGACTTTCGGAGCTAAAATGTTTTCGCAGACTTTTTACTCCCATATCTTTATTATTCCTTCTACTAGTTTTAACGCCTTTCTTGCCGCTAAATCAGTGGGTTAAGAAATTATAATTTGGTTATAGCCATTTTATTATCACTTTCAAGAAGTTTCTTTTTTTGATATTCTGATATGAGGGATATTGTATCATATTCATATGAAACCTTGTAATACAAAGAAAGAAAGAATCATTGAAAAATAAAGCTAACACAAATAGATTCATTTAATGATTTTTACATAGATTACTCGCTTACGAATGTTGATTGTTTCTTCATAATCTGAATCAAATGCCAGCGCAACGCTCACGGGATCTCACGAAGACACAACCGCGTATGCTAACTTCCTTTATAGGAAAACAAAAATTTTATTCTATCGAAAACAAAGGAGTATTCACTCACAGGAAAATAAAAAAAAAATGTAGTTATAAATTAGTCCTCTACTAATTGTCTGTAAAAGATTATAAAGGCATACGAAAAGATACATAATAAATAATAAAGAAAGAGTTCACAAGAACAAGGATTCAAAATAAAGTTAATTATCCTCCTTTTTAATTTCATTTAACAAATCATGCATAGATTTTCCTACGTAGTTTATAACAACTACGTAATTGTAATAATTGTAATAATTATAATTATTAAACGTTGCCCAAAACAATCGTTACGAGTTATTTACAAAAACATTGTTACTTTACGTTGTTTCGCTAGTACAAGTTCTAAATTATCTAATTTCAACTTTTTAAAGTATTGAATTGTTTTATAAGGAACTACATTTTTTTTTTTGGGGGGAAGGGGCTGGAGAGTGTATACAGCAAATATATCCCAGCAATGTTCTCCAAAGTATTTGCTAGGGATTACTGCGCGTTTGGATTTAAAAAAAAAAAAAAAAAAGCTTTCTATAAGTGAAGTTCTCAAAGATTGGACGGCTACGGAAGACTGTGGTGGAACAAAATTTAGATATTTCAAGAAGAGATCTGTTATCTTGGAAATCAATGTAATATACCAAACTGTGGTAAGCTCTCAATGTAGTTCATATTCAAATCAAGGTAGAAATGACTGACTCATCTTATTGCTTTGTAGTTCAACATACTTTTGACATACAGTTATGAATAATTCAATAAAAAGATTATCAAACTGAACATACTAGAAAATAAAATTATTTCTGTTTGAATATATATTTTTTTCAAAATTTCTATAAAAATGTGTTAAAACCTTCTGTATATTCGGTTATATCGAGTCACGTATGCAGCCAAACTAACAAATTGAGATTTTTTGTCCAATATGATATTCAAATTAACAGTAGAAATATGTATATATATAATATTTAAAAAGCAGAAAGTGGAAATCTTCTTGGAAAACAAGTGCCAATTTCCCAGAAGGCCCATTGCCCTGCAGAACAAAGTTAACAAGCTTATCTATTGCAATCACAAAAATAACGTTATCTCTACAAAGTTGTCAAAAAGCTGAGATCAATGTCCGACATGAATAGGCTTAAGTGCGTCCAAAACAAATTTGACTAATTTTATTTTCTTGTTACTGCATCTATTAATAATATATTGTTGCTGCTTGAATTTTTCATAATATTTCTTGCAGTTAATAGACACAGACTTTTTTTATTTACGTTTTCATAAGATTGGTATACAACTAATGCTATTTCATCAATGGTGAATGTCCTAAAAATATATATTATTCTAAATAAAAAAAAGCGATCCGTATTAAAATAGCACATTCCTAATATAGGAAAAAAAATTTACAAATTCTAAGATACACGCAATTTATTACATGAATGAGTACTACGCAACAGAGAAAAATGAGAAATACAAAACAACCTATAAAACAAATTATATAACCTATGTTGTTAAAAATATTATAACGAATTATTTGAAAATCCCACAGAATTCTTAGAAACTAGTTTTCAATATTTTGATCTACAACCAATTTTTTTTTAATAAACATATCTTTCTTTTGAGAAAGAATTTGTTTAGAATATTGATTCAGAACACAATCCAATTAACTTTATACGAAACTATATATTTTTTTACATTCTTATAACAAATTAGTATTATGTAATTCATTGAAGATAAAATGCATTTAAAACAATATAAAATATTTCATTTCTTGGTGAGTGTGTTTGACGTGTTAATAATAGAGTATTGTTTTATCGATAAATTTTATTCAGTTAATGCTTATTGAGACTAATTGATATCAACTTGCTGTATGGTATTCATTTTTATGTTTAATATGCAAGAAACCTTTCATAACTGTGATTTTATGTATATGAATATATATACATAGTGCAGTCACATTAATGGGACCACCTATCAAAAGCCAGAATATACACTCTTGTATATTCTGACTTGGAGTGTAGTATTAAATGGTATTTAAGTGGTATTAAGTGGAATTCTTTATATACACTCCACTGCAATGTGCTGCCATCTGCCTTTTGTGATTGGTTATTTCACGTTGACGTCAAAAGTAGGTGGTGGTCACATTAATGTGACTGGACTGTGTATATAAGATAAGTGTTCTTGTATATGTTCACTTATCACTTATAACACTTATCTTATGTTTGTTAGAATTTGTATGCTTTTATTCGCTCCACGCAGCGTCACGTGGTAGTTTTATAGAAATCGTTTGGAACCGATTCAGAATTGCGCTGTTGCCGTGGAGATGGGCTGTTGGTTGCTGTGGAAACGGGCTGTGGCCGTGGAGACCAGCTGTTACTGGGACCAGCTGTTACTGTGGAAACGAGTTGTTTTATTCTAAAAAGAACATTTTTCTTCTAGTTTAGCTTTTGCCTTTGAACTGTTACCATCAACCCTGTATATCTTTGTAAATATTATTTGTAAATAAATGAAGATTCCATAAATGTTTGATTGGATTGATCAATACTTCTCGAACCATCAGAAAGCTGCGGCTAACCAGAAAAACTGAACCACCGTTAGAAAGAAACACGATAGTCGTAGTGACAATGTTCTAAGATAAGTGCTCTTACACTCCTTCCATCCGATGGAATTCTTGGAAGCTATGAATTCAAAGATAATGGATAAAGTATCCGGTGCTGGACATCTAGTCAGAGTTTGCTTTTCTCCAGCAAAAATGATGGCAAGGGTATTCTTACGAATATGGATTTAACTAACGCCGTCAGGTTGAGGTCTTTGTAGCATTTTTTTCTCACGAGAAGATTCGGCAATTTTTTGGCAATTCATTCCCAGGAGAAAGGAATTTATAATATTTGGCAAGTATATAATATCAGCCCACCACTCAAATTTCACAACAGTTAAGCAGTATTGTGAGTAGTTATATTACATGCAATTAGTGTTTTGTACTAATGAGAACAACCTGTCACTCAAATCTGATAATAGATATACGGTATCATGTAAATGAGGAAATTAGCGAATGTATGTGCGACCTTCACAGGTTGAAATAACTACATATTTAATATGAACTATACCATGAGTTGTTCCATCGTGATGGGTGATAGACCAATAGCTGAGAAATGTCTACTTCATTGAGAAGTGAGAGAAAGCTGACCCCTCCTTCCTCTTCTGACGGATTGCCTTAAAAGGAGGTTTTTGGTGAAGAAGATACAGAGTTCTGCGGTGAGTCGACCAGAAGTATTGTTTTTCTTTTTTACTCTGGAGTGACTGAATAGGCCGGAGTTTTCCGCCAGTTTACAAAGTGAGCCCCTTATGGTTTCGTACATCACGTCGTGTGATAATTAACGTCTGCTGCAGACCAGGCAATTAGATTTGAGATAGATTCGAGAACTCTGAAATCTTCGAAGATGGCACTTGTGATTTAACTGCACTTGTGATAAAATATATATTTTTAATTTTCATTTCTTTGTGTAATAATCCAGAGTTCATTATTTTGTGTTTTTTATATAATAGTGTTGTAAATAAAAATTAATGTGTTCCCATGAATCTGAAAGTGGCCCTCTTCTTGAAGCCGTTATAGATCTAATATAGGCTGAGACGTTACAGAGTTTATTACTGCATCTCACTGTAGATGGTCAGGGTTTATTCAATGATAAGGTGCAGCCTTTTAAATAATACGGTTTTAACCGATTTTTCAAATTTCCTAGTGCTCACGGTTCTATTACCTGCAACGTTACTGGTGAGAAATATCGGCAATTGCTGAAAATTTTTGTCACGTTTCAATTGCAGCAAAGGCAGTATTCGAACACGACAATTTTTATATAAGATGGAGCACGACCACATAGTCTTCGTTCAGTACAAAATCTTTTAAGGTTGTATTTTGGTAGGGAGAAAGTTTTCGGCCAATGTTTTCCAACGGAATAGTCAACACGTTCCCTAGATATCACACCAGTGATTTGTGGGTGGGAATACCTTAAATCTGTTGTGTATGCTGGTGGTATAAAAACCTGAGATTACTGAAAGAGAACATAAGACAAGTTGTTATAAACATCCAGGATAGAAAACGCCATAAAGCGGAAGCAATTTCCTGTATACAGGAATGATCAGCACATTGAAAATATTGCACGTGGCCGTGGGGATCCTAATGTTCATTAATATAAGATTATTTTTATAGATTATTTTTATAACATTATTTCATTTTCCGTAAATTTTATATTGTTGTCATTCATTTCTGCCTGTGTATTTTTTATCAATCGAAGATTATAATGAAATTTGACATAATTCATTTTCTGTGCATTCATTAAAAATATGAATTTTTTTTTTGTTTCCAACAGCTCCAATATCACGCATGGGCTAGAAAATGGGAAAAATCGGCATATACTGCAGAAATTTTTATAGTGCGTGCATGACGGCAACGCCAAAATCTTCCAGCCAGATCAAATCAGCGATTTTGCAAAATCAATGTTTTTTTTTTTTGCGTGTGTGTGTGGGGTTTTTTTTTTTTTTTTTTTTTTTTTTTTTTTGCATAAATCATCTAGCAACAGATAACAGATATATATATATGTATATAAATTCATTCGGTATGGGGCCTAAAAATAAAGAAAACCTCCGTAAGGTATCGGAACAATAACCTTTAAAAATGAGAGGCGAACAAATAAAAAAAAAATTTGCAAAGTTTCTATCTTAAAACTCAAAATATCGATGTGGCATAAATACTTATATAAAAAATATCATTACTCATTATGTTTACCTTTATTTTTAATTTTTATGCAATCAAAACGAAACCTTAAATACTCACAAAATGTTAACATTTTAAGTTGCTGCCCCTGTAAGTTAGTAACAGTGTTGCTAGTAATGCATGTAATGTCCAGTAAGTAGCAGAAGAGTATATAGTAAAAGTCTTAAAACAAATAAAATAATAGTAATATAAAAATAATCTTCCATTAGAGAAATATACCAAAAAAAAGGGTTATTTTAAAAGATTTTTTGACCAATGTGAATATAAAACTAATAAAATTAATGGTAAAATAAAAATACAAACGGGGGATACTTTTTTTGCCATTAACCCCGACTATATGAATTGAATAGAAACTCTAAAGTGCATCTATAGAGGAACATGTAGGGTGGACGTTCTCATCTTTGTTCGAAGGATCGAATTGTGATTTCGGAAAGGACTGCTCAGTTAAAGAGTTACAAAAAAATTTAAATGGTCGAGGGACTGGATAGAAATACCACTTATATGGGCTTTGATTGGATGAAAAGATACACAGTGTAATACATCATTGTTTGCATAGTCAACCAGAAGAATTATTTAAAAAAATTCAGACACAGTACAAGCGCTACAGAATTTGTTTTGAGTATGAAGAAGATAATATAGAAAAGAAAATTATACATACATTTCTCATTTATACAATAAATTATCTTAAAGAAATGTAAAGAAATTGCAGATTCTTTGGCAAATAATGCAAGAAATCTGGATTAGACTGATATTCTTACTTCCCTCCAGATGCAAATGCCTTGGCAAAATCTAAACTTATAATTCCTTCTAAGATCAAAACTAAATACCAAATTAGAGAACTAAATGTCGACAGAAAAACAGCAACTACTTTCACAAGATTAAGGATGAAGCACCACAGTTATATGAAAATTTCTGCAGGTGACGTTACAAAATACTAAAAATGGGATAACGGCCCTGATGTCAAGCTTACTCCTCATCATGTCTTTGATTGCCCAGGTGTTGCAGCCGTCATACATTGTCTGGATTAACCCATGGAAGAGGATTTATACTCCGAGCTGCCAATCAGCAGTGCCAATATTATTCTGGAGCACCACAATATTTGATTTTCGTGTACTCTTCAGAGGATATGACAACAACAACAACATTATTTTTAAATAAGTTTTTAATGTTTTTATTCTGCCTATTCCTGTCCCAGTGATAACGGAAAATTTTCATGAGGAATGCCCTCAGATTCGCAATGAAGCTATTCGCACAATTCCTGTTTACGATCCTGGTGTCAGTAGCTCTAGAAAAAGACCTACAGCTATCTACGATGCGACATTTGAGTCCTTCCCACGTCTAAAGAGAATTCGTGGAACTCAAAATGACCAAAATAGCACTACAATGCAATGCGCAAAACTAACACAAATACTGGCTATCGCAAAAAAATTTAAAATTCTTAAGTTCTTACTTCTAAAATTCGTAAGAAGTTAATGTTTTCATTTCTAATGTATTTATTTTAAATTCTAAATTTAATTTATTTTTATTTTTCATTAATACACTGACAGTCCACGGGGAAACGTGTTACGGACTCCTAATTGTACCTGAGTAACTTAACTTCTTTCTTTTTATCATTTAACTTAATAGCGTAAATTTTCTTTTTTATCTAAATTCACGATGTAATTTCAATAATGTAAATTTAACTATATTAATGATTATGCGGAGGTTTTCGGAAATTGTATATTTATTTTTTTTTATATTACTTGTTATCCATAGGTACTCCGAAACAGGTACTTAAATTAACTTTAAAAATTTAAATTCCGTTTCCGTTCAAGGTCGCCTGTTTGGTTCAAACATACTCCTGGCATGATCATACGCTTCACGTGACTCTTACGGAGGGAAAATTAGCTTTTGTTGCGTTTCCGGCTGTCTCGAGAAATTTGTGAAAGGCTTAATATAACGCATACTAAGGCCCCTATAAAAAGGCCCTTAAAAGTACTTATTAATTTTATTTATTTGATATATATTGAATGTATAGTGAATGCTTTAAAGACAAATTTTATTTTGCATATACAATTCATATCTGATGTATATCACAGCCAGTATCATAGTGTAATATGTTAGATAGATGATAATTATTTTAATGAATAGTAAAATACTCATCTATTGATCTAAATTAATTGGAGCACATTTAGAATTAATTTTAATCATGTGTATTAAGGATTTGGTAATTTAATAATGATTGCTCATTGGCGATTTTTGAAAATAATATTTACTGTCAGCTATCTATTCAATTGTGTTGGCGGTAAGGGAGAAAAAGGTATATTATCATACAACGAAAAACGTATAATTCTAATATATTCTAAATATTTCTGGAAAATGTATTTTATTAATAGTTATTTTCTTGAGTAATATTTTCCCACCAAAATTATTAAAAGGTGAAATATTCATTGATACGAACTTTTTGTAATGTTTTATTATATTCCATACGAAATGTTCTGAGTTATACGCAAAATAGCATTTCTATTTCGCTTTAGTAAGTATGTAGTTAAATAAATGTAGGATTTGAGAAACAAAATTTCAAGTATTTCTCGGACTTTTCAGAATCGCTTCGTAACATGTTTACGTTTTCTAAGTAAATGCACTTAGGGAAAAGAAGAAAAGCGGCGATACAGCGCCAATTCTAGTATGAAAAGAACGGAAATTGTTGCACGCAATATTTTGGTCCTTTAGAATAGGGAGACTAACAATATTATATTACTACTCCGTGGTTTGAACCCGTCATGGTAATTGCAACAACATGTGTAAATCTATATGTATAAGGCAGTAAGGCTGGATGGTGGGAGTTTTCTGAGTTTTCTCCCCACGACACACAAATGTGGGGCAATTGCCATTGAAAATTCTCTCCTCATCTCCAGTCAGTGATCTGTTCATTGCATATATAAGTGGACAAGAGGCCCACCTAATGTTTAACAAAAAAAAAAAAAAGACTTAATATGTCTGATTTTCGTATTATTTTAACAATGATGACTGTTGAAAATGACATATGAAATGTATGACTTTTATTTCCGTCTTTGCTTTTGTCTAATTTTGAATATTTCAACAAGTGTTGTCGAGTTTTAGATATCTTTATATGATAATTTATATAAAGATTTTATATCCCAATATTTTCTATTTTGGTTGTAATAGAAATCACTTTTAGAATTAATTAGTAGTCATTTTTGAGTTTCATATGAATGTAGTATTTTGCATGAATTTTTATTTTTATATGATTTATTTTGTCATTACAAGAAAAGTAATTTTTTTTTCTTCTTGGTCACAGATGAAGGTAAAATACAATTTTCAGAATCTGCTAAATTAAATATAACAGACCTAATTGTAATTTGCTACATAAAACGAAAAGAATTCATAAAATATTCATCATTTGATAATTTATTTAATTAAATGCTTTGGCATTTTGATAAATTTAAAAGGATAAAATTTCTTTTGGAATATTTTCTGTGTAAATTTATTTATCTTTCCCTGATTCAAATATTGCATTAATACATACTACATTACCCCGTCTGGCGTGGAAAATATCTAACAAAAAAATCTGATATTGCTTAGAGCAGAGGTGGCCAACCCAAATGATCTTACGGACCACTTTGGAAATGCATCATAACTCGCGGGCCGTATATAAAATTATATATCCCCATATTGGATTTAGACCCACATTATTTGGAGTGAAAAATTGAAGCATAATGAGTTATTATTTTTGTGTTTACTATTATTCTTACATGTAAACATAAATAATATAATAATAATGATACTAAAAGCACAGTGTAAAGAAATATATAACACTAAAAATGAAATATAAAAAATATATAAATATAAACAAAATAAAAATATTAAATCATTAAAAAATATTTATTTTACTAATGCGATATTTGTTTCTCCACTCTTTCACTTAGTTTTTGCAGGCCACAGGTTGGCCACCCCTGGCTTAGAGCATTTAATCCTGTTTACAAACTGAACCGAATTCTTTCTCTTAGAAAAATATCATTTATTTTAAACAAATATTTATAAATTTATGTTTTATTTATTTATTTATTTTTCATCTTGATATCAGTATTATTTTTATTTTTCAATGGCTAGATTAAAACAGCTTTTAATTTCAAAATGAAGCTATTTGTTATTATTATTATTAATTTCTCATATTATGTTTATTCAAGAACTTGAATCTAAAGTGTTTGTATGGTTTTTTATGATTTATTATTTTATTGTTTATTATTTTTTTAATTTATTTTTTTAAACTTATTTTTGATCACGAAGGAATTCCAATCTTCGGAATGCCTTCGGGAATTTTTCCAGGAATTATTTGCATTAATATAATTTTCCAAAAATATAATAAGAGCGGCGTTAGCTACTGATTGGAATATCTAATATTATGAATTCACAGGCAATGCTCTAATTTAAAATTATTAATACAACTATGTATTTGGAGTTTTTAAATTAGATTTGTAGATATTTTTTACTTTGCCCGTATGAGTTTTAACTATCGCTAAGGGCAGTAAATAATAATTAGTACATACTTTTACCTTTTTAAAAGAGTGAGTAATATAATATATTTAAATTCTCTAAATATAACGATTGTACGACTGTTTTTGTACATTTGTACATGTTTTTTTACATTTTATACGTTTGTGTACATTTTTGTACATTTTGTATTTGCAAAAAATTGAAATATATATCAATCTCTTTATATGGTAAGTAGTTAAAAATCTTTTTAAAAAATATGATTAGTTCTTTTTAATTAAATAAGACCGTTAATTTTTAAGGCCAAATTTAGATATTAAAAATCTTTAAAAAAAATCTGATTATTTCTTTTAATTAAATAAGATCTTTAATTTTAAGGCCAAATTTAGATATTAAAAAGCTTTTAAAAAATCTGATTAGTTCTTTTTAATTAAATAACACCATTAATTTTTAACACAAAATTTAGGAATTAATACAAACTACGGTATTACGATAAAATTAGATATTATTTAAGTATTTTTATATAAAAAACAAAGCTTAACTGCTAATTGAAAATTAGGGAAATGACTTCTTGTGATGAGATTATGCAATATATTGAGCAACTTTCTGTTGAAATATTTCTGATTCCCAAATATTCAGTTTTTTTCAATTAAATTTGTCAATGTAAACTATATTATGATAATCACTGAAGAATATTATGAAGCTGAACCAAGCGATCATATCTGTTGAAATATAACATAATATAAATATAAATAATTTTGATAAAAATCATCTTATAGCTTTGCTTCTAGTCGGTTTGAATCATGATAAAATTACCTACAAAGAAACACCCACTGATTTTCAAATGAAATATTCAATATCAAGTCGAAGAGCACCCCATTATCTGAATAGCGCCATAATTATTTCCCCTTTATGTTTGTCATCTAATGCTAAGTGCGACCTTTGACAACCATTCATAAATCACTAATAAATGCAGCATTTCAAATATTATAGGCTTGTAGGAGACCAAAGTTCAAACTCACATCCGATCACACCACTATTTTACAACCACTTTTTTTCCATGAATGAAGCACTGTAGTACGTGGTCTGGTATTTATGGGAGAAAAGGTGAGGGGTTCAACTTATTCGAAAAAAGGGTTTCGTCTTCTTATTCATGAGGAACATCTTAATGGTTAATATTTAGTTAGACATTCGTTCATGTGCATATAAAAGAAATGAATATATTTATATCTGTACCTGCATCTTAAATTTAAATGCATCATCTCTTTTTTGCTAAATTAATTTTAAAAGTACGAATAAAGTGGATTTTTATGATAAATATAGAGGTTAAAACATGTTTATAATTTATTTAGGGTGTAACATTAGTAAATATAATATTTAAAATCATTTCATGAAATGTTAATTACAAATATTTTATAGTGATCTCAGGTTATGCAGAAAATAATTTATTATTAAAAGGTTTTTTATTGTGTAAAATTATTGAAACACGTTTTATTATGCTGCTTATTTATGTTTTATTATGCTAATTTTTTGAGAATTCAAATTCAATAAATCATTATAGAAAAATAAAGTATACATTAAAATTTTTATCAAAAAATTTTTAGTGCTTTAAAAACTATGCAAAAATAAGAAGAAATGTTAATTAAGTTTACTCTATATCTTTGTAGAGTAACTTAAAATAAATTAAATCAATTTTTATTGAAAATAAAAAATTAAATTTTTGAATAAAAAATTATTAAATAAATTAATAAATAAATTCAATAAATAAAATGATTATTTCATTGTTTAAAAAGCAATGAAATAATATTTTTCATTGTTTAAAAAGCAATGGAAAAATATTTTTCATTGTTTAAAAAGCAATGAAATAATATTTTTCATTGTTTAAAAAGCAATGAAATAATATTTTTCATTGTTTAAAAAATTCAAAATAATTTTGAGCAGACGATTATTAATTATCTAAAAGTAAAAAAAAATATTTCGTTTTAACGTTTCATTTCTCAAAAGGTTCGAAAATAAATTCTAAATTTATAATTCTAGTTTATTTAATATCGTCTGATAAATAAATAATAGATCAAATTAATTATATTTATTTAAAAAATTCCCAATTCTTGGTTAATTAAAATACATATTTAAAAGAAAAAATAATTTTAAAATTTTAATTTGCAAGCATTTTTAGTTATTTTAACCGCTAATAGACATAATATTTTTTTGAAATGCGGAAATAGAAGTAGGCATGCACACTTACTGTAACCGTGACCCAGCAATTCTTTCAAAACAGGGAATTTCAACAAAGCTCGGATTTTTACGAGCTCTTCTCATCAAAGGATGTGCGATATACAGTCCAAATGGGTGGAAAAAACTAAAAAGAGTTGATGATGGATGAATTGAGAGACTAACGGATGAGGTTAAATAAGGATACAGCACTTAATCGTTCACGGTTTTTGCCAACTTTCTTAATAGGTAGGCAGATAAAAAATTCCAAAAGTCGCATAGGTCACTTCGTAAAATGCAAAAAACACTTCCTATAATGTAAAAACATCTCCCAAAATACAAAAATGCTCTCCAAAACGTATCACAAGTTAGTGTCCATTTTTTAAAAGCTCTCCCTGTACTTTTAAAATGAGTACAAAAATATCAACAGAATATTAAATTCATTTTGAGATACTTAAATATTAAAAAAAAAACATTTAAAAATTAAGAGCATGATGTAAATCAGGGTTTTTACAACTTTTTATCTTCAATCAAAATATTTGAAAGAAAAAAAAAACACTTATTCCCGCTCGTAAAATGTACTAACTTCACCATAATTGTCAAGAAAAAATATCAGTAAATAATATATACATCTTCCCTAAGAAGTAAAAATATCATAACATATTAATCTTCGATTTCTTTTCACAAAGAGTTACTTTAAGCATTGAACAGTACGGAAAAGTTTTAATCATGGAATATGAACTATACACATAAAAAAAGCCCTCAGAAGGATTATCTCATTTTTAACAGAATTTTATGTACAAGTACCTCTTGATCGAACATGCAAAATGCAGATTAAATTTCGTTCGTAAAGGAATGTATAGTTACAGCTTCACAGCATCTAAATGGTGCATAAAATAAGAGAAACCTTCGTTTTAGAACATAATTTCCGTTCGAATTTCATTCTGTCTATTCATTTTCAACAACATACCAGTGCTTCACATACGGGTTTGTGCACAGTATTAACTTGTGTCACCATTTGAGAGAGGATGGGCAAATGTACTAATCGAAACAAGGTGTCAACTCAGAGGATCTCTCAACATTTGAATCAAAGTAATGCCACCATTCGACCATAAATATTGGCAGGAATAGCTAAATCATGACAGAACGCAACGTCAATAGGAAAGCGGGTGACTTAAAAATAAAGAACGCCAGGAAAGTATTAATGATCCTAAGTTAGCCAGGATACTAATCACTGCCACAACCCATTGACAGGCCGCTCAGAAAATGGGGTTTGAACACACAATGCTGTATCGATTTCACCTTTATCCGTGTCCAACGTCAAAGGTATTGGCAGTGGTGAATCTTGGATCTGGAATCTCCAACCTGGAATCTTGTTGACTGATTGGTTGGTTCGGGTGTTATGGTACAAGAGCCAGATTTGGCCATGCTGCTCCAAACAATGTGGTGAAAAGCCAAAAGGTCCGAGAACTGACATTGTTAGTGAAACAACACAATCTGGAAAACAAATGAAGGGAAATGGACATTGTTAGTAAAATAAAAACAAAACGATCAACAAGAATAATGACAAGATATGACGTAAATAACAACAAGAAATGACAAAAAGAAGAGAGTGGTCTCTGAAGATGAAATAAAAGACAAAAAGTATGGCAGACAAATGACGGTAATGCGTTGTAATGAGGTGATATAATATGGAGGGCTGTAATCTAGATGACGGAAAGGAAAAAAAGATGACAAAAGGATGAAGAAAAAGATCATTGGGTCACCTCGGGATCGTGACACCCGTATACATTTAAAGAAGATGCGCCCCTGGAGGGTCTTGTTGACTGGAGAAATATTTTCAACTATTATTGCTGTTTCAAATTCAGCTCAGATGATCAACAAAGATGCGTTTGAAGACATCCAAGACAGCGGTGAGTTATTGTTAACAGGAATAATTGTTTGAGAAGTCATTGCATTTTAATAGCCATATCCTATTGGCTGTAATCCGTGACACACATACAGTACTACTGTGCGTTGACATTCTATGTCTTGTTGTGTTTCTCCTTTTTTGGCAACCATTTCTATTGGTTGTTTTCATGTTTGTGAAACATTCCCGTGGAAAGCTATAACACAAGATCTTTCCCTATTAGAGTAAGCACATTTGATATCTAATAAACAGGTGCCTCCGACTGCTTCAAGATTTCGTGGAATTTATTTGACAATTAGAGGGATGTTGGCAGGAAATTCTACAAAAGACTTTTAAACATCCTGTAGGTCTACAAATAAATTCTAAGTTGGTTAACAGGACAGAATGGCTGGAGGTTTGGGCCACACGATACTGATTAATTCACTATATTTAGGTATTTCTTCTAAATAAAATATTTTGTTTCTCTGAAAGTTTAATAATTTTTTTTATTCTGCGCATTTATGTTTTACTTACCAGCTTCCGTTATATATGAGGGTAAGGTGAAAAGTTCTCGGCCTGACACAGAGATGGAGCTCCAATCAGCAAAAATTTATGTTTCCTGCCTGGGTGCATACGTCATTAGTTCGTATGACAAGTTTCAACTTGTTCTCTCAATTAGTTTGTTTACACGAATTTTTGCATTAGACGTCTTGCGTGTTTTTCGTTAAAATAGGTTCACTTGAATATCGTGCGGTCATAAAATTCTTCGTTTTGGATGGATTAACCCCTAAGGAAATTCATCCAAAGTTGACAAAAGTTTATGGGGATTCTGCTCCTTCCATGTCAACCGTTAAAGAGCGGGCAGCTAAATTTAAATGTGAAGATGACCACGTGAAGGACGGCCAGAAACAGTAACCACACCGGAAACCACCGAAAAAGGTGCATGATATCGTATTGGACGATAGACGACTGAAGGTGAGTGAGATAGCTGAGTCTGTGGGGATATCAGAAGAAAGGGTGCGAAACATCTTGCACGAAGAATTAGGATGCGAAGGCTCTGCGCAAGCATTTGCTGAATGCTGATCCAAAGCTAATGCTCAAACGATTTCCGCAGCAATCTTTGGACCAATTCAATAGGAATCTGACCGATTTTGTGCGGCAATTTGTCACCATGGATGAGACATGGGTCCACCTCTACACCCCAGAAACAAAACAGCAGTCCAAGCAGCGGGTGGAAGCCGGTGATTCAGCGCCAAAGAAAACGAAGTCGGTCGCATCTGCCAGAAAGGTCATGGCCAGCGTGTTTTGGGATGCGAAAGGGATCCTGTTAATTGAATACCTTGCAGAAGGCAAAACAATTACAGGCGGATATTACTCCAACTTTCTTGACCAGCTGGATGTCAAAATTCGCGAAAGGAGGCCTGAATTGTAGAAGAAATAGATTATAGCTTAAAAAAACTAAAAAACACGCTTTTAGAGTTAATCAAACTAAAAAGTAAAAAATAATTGTTAACATAAGAATAAAATTACTGACGATAAAATGAATGTCACTGTTCTAAAAGCGTGGGGTGCTCGATATCAATCGTTATAATTTTTCACTAGTTTCATTCCGAAATGCAGAGTTAGTTTAAAAATGTCATACAAGGCACCCCGCGCTTTTAGAACAGTGACATTCATTTTATCGTCAGTAATTTTATTCTTATGTTAACAATTATTTTTTACTTTTTATCTTGATTAACTCTAAAAGCGTGTTTTTGGGGTTTTTAAACAATATTTAAATGAGGTCCCGGTACGGAGGACTGGAACTATAATTCTTACAATAATTTAATTGTGAGTAAAACAAAGGCTAAATGCGAATATGCCGAGCCAGCCAGGATTCGAACAGGGAATATCCTCATCCAATAATCAGGCGCGTTATCCGTTCCACATAGGTTTGAAGGTCTTATGTACTTTCATTCTACATGGGTTAAATTGCTCTTCGTAAGTTAAAATAAAATCACTAATCCTAGCGATCCTAATCATGATGAGATAATAAACTTATCAAAATATTTTATTGTCATCGGTCCTTGATAAATCTACAAAATTTAAATTAAATCTGATCGCTTAAAGTAGGGCAAAATCGAGCCCAAAGAGTCAGTTACAAGCAAACAAACATACAGGTGAAACTAATAAAAGCGTATTAAAAAAGTCATCTTTCACCAGGGCAAAGCGTTTGTGCACAGCGGTGCGTTGGCGATGGAAAAACTGCGGGATTTGGGGTAGGATTTGAGCGGCCATCCCCCGCTATTCTCCTGATTTGGCCCCCTCAGACTTTCGTTTGTTCCCAAACTTGAAGAAATTTGTTTTTGCATCCAATGAAGAAGTTGAGAGAGCCATAGATGAATATTTTCACAACCTTCCAGACTCTCACTTCCGGGAAGGAATACTGATGTTGGAATACTTCCGAGAAGAATACAGAAACGTTGGACCAAGTGTATTGAAGTCAAGGGATGTTATGTAAAAAAATAAAATTATTCTTTAACTGAAAGTCATAGTCTTTCCTTGTCAGGCCGAGAACTTTTCACCTTACCCTCGTATATAATTCTTTTTGTTAGTCGTTTTTTATTTGGGAGTGTATATGGATATGTAAAATAAATAAAATTGTATTGCCATCTAAATAAATAAAAAATTCTTTAGCATCATTATTTTTGTATGTTTTTATATAATTAAAATATCATAAATAATAATAAATAAATAAATTACGAAAAGAAATATATAAATAAATGTTTATTAATAACTACTATTTATTTATTTATGAAATTGCATACACACAAATAAATTAAACATCCTATCCAAGAAATTTATGATTACAATTTGTGCAGCATTTATAACAACACTGAGCTGCGGGTTGGATAACCCTAATGTAATGTTCTGAATGCAGACAAATAAAAAAACAATGCGAAATGGAATTGTATTAACAATGAATTTTTCATATTCAACCCTAAGGCAAATCCAAAGTTAATTTTCTCATAGTCTTTTATTTTAAAAGGTCAGAGTTCCTGTCATTTTTAAAAACTTCCTGTTAGTAGAAACCGTGAACATTAAAGACAGAAGAAACCTGTTCAGAAATTTGTAAATTAAATAAATTCTACTTCCGGTATTAAATTCTTTTTTTGTCACCATTTAAAAAATCAAACACTTCTTTCGGTAAGATAATAATCTTCGTATTCATTAAATTGAGAAGATTTGTTAAAAACAAATACATAGATAATAACATCTTTGCGTTTATGAATAGAAAGCTAATATTCATTCCTTTCGGAAATAGCTCAAAGCTTTTATTTAGCATTCGGCTTTTTACATGACTTTCAAGAGTCAAGTAAAGCTTTTAACTTCCTGTTTCTTTAAATAGCACTATAACAAAATATTTTTCTCTCTTAAAAAGAAATGTTAATAGGCAGCTTAATAAATACAGCTCTTTTTTTTATAATGGATTGAAAAGTATAAAGCATAAAATTCTTGTTTGGGACAAATATATATAATTTAAAATTTAAAAAAATAATAGTTAAATTTTTATTATATACTAATAGTATAATTAGAATCATGGTCATGTCCTTAGCAAAAACAGTATATATTTTATAAAGATTCTACTTATATATATATAATAGAAACAGGAAGTATATACGAACTTTAGCAAAAATAAAGCTCAGCAATAATATTATTATAAATTAAGTGTTTGAAATCATATTTGAAAATTTTGCTTTCGTTTCATACTTTTTCATAATAAATTAGGCTTTTTTCCCTTGATAGTCACTTTATTACCCTGCCATTGATTATTCATAAGGTAGAATTGTAGTATATTAAGCACTATATTTTTATTACATTAGTATAATTAGAAATCCTATAATTTATAGGATATAATTTATAAGGATTCTTAACTTCTTATCAAGATTTATTTTCTTTCTTTTCGTGCTTTTTCATAATAAAGTAGGCTCTTTTTTTCCATTGACTATTCATAAGGTAGAATTGCAGTATATTCAGCGTGTTACTTTTCCAGCGTTGTTCAGAGTCATATTTTTATTACATATAATTAGAATTACTGAAGCCAACGGCCATACCATGGTGAATATACCGGTTCTCGTTAGATCACCGAAGTCAAGCATCATTGGGCACGGTCAGTACTTGGGTGGGTGACCACCTGGGAACACCGCGTGCCGTTGGCATTCACGAATTTGGGACCTGCATGGCCGAGTGTCTAGCGCCCTGGCGCTCGGTGCCACAGGTTTCGGGTTCGAATCCCGGCGGTGCTATGGATGTTTGTAGTGGTTCGGAATCCACTTTAAGCCGTAGGTCCCGGACTCCTATGACCGTAAGAGCGTCACGGAGCCAAAGTCAGACTTCTACCTACGGGTGCTCCATCACAACAGAAGCTGCTTCCTTCCCCTTCAACCATGAGTACGTATGGGCTCGTGGACTTGGCCAGCCAAGTGAGATAAGAAACAACAACAAACAAAATTACTGATATGTACAAACTTGAATAAAAATAATATATATTTTATAACGAATTAAATGTTTAAAATAATATTTAAAAGTTTTCTTTCTCTTCGTGCTTTTTCATCATCAAGTAGGCCCTTTTTCCATTAATGGTATCTTTGCTGCCATACCATTCATAAGGTAGAACTGCAGTATATTCAGCGTTACTTTTCCAGCATACGAACTTGAGCAAAAATAATATAAACTATATGTTAATTTTTATGTATTAATTATATATTTAATTAAGTTCGTATAATAAATTGCGTTTAAAATCATATTTGAAAGCATTATTTCTCTTCATGCTTTTTTAAAATAAAAAAGCCCGTTTTTTTCCCATTGTTTTTCACTTTACTACAAAGCCAATGATTATTTATAAGGTAGAATTGTAGTATATTTAGCGTTATATTTTTAATACACACGAATAGAATCATGGATATGTACGAATCTTAACAAAAAGTAGTATATATTTTACAATGAATTAAAATTATATTTTAAAATTTTCTTTCGTTTCCTACTTTTTCATAATAAAGTAGGCTCCTTTTTCATTGATGGGCACTTTATTAATTATATTTTATAAAATTATATTTGAAAATTTTCTTTCGTTTCCTACTTTTTCATAATAAAGTAGGCTCCTTTTTCATTGATGGGCACTTTATTAATTATATTTTATAAAATTATATTTGAAAATTTTCTTTCGTTTCCTACTTTTTCATAATAAAGTAGGCTCCTTTTTCATTGATGGGCATTTATTAATAATATTTTATAAAATTATATTTGAAAATTTTCTTTCGTTTCCTACTTTTTCATAATAAAGTAGGCTCCTTTTTCATTGATGGGCACTTTATTACAATGCCATTCACCATTCATGTAAAAGTGCAGTATATTCGTTATCCACCAGGAGAACAACTACAACCACTAGCAAAAAAAAGAAAAAAATAAGGCTGTCTTGTTGACATTTTAGGGGTTTAACTATCAATAGCATAGAATAAATCCAGACGTCATAATAGATAATCTAACTGCCGACTGTGTTATGATTTCTATCGTTTTTTAAATAAGTAATTGTACCAAGCACAGAAATAAGATCTTTATCCTGTGTCTAATAACTATCTGTAGGGTGCAAAAGTATTTTAAATTTAAGAAAGTTACGGATTTAAAAATTATACGAAATATATTTTATTTTATAGCAGAGTTGCACAGACGTTACATAATTGAAAAGCAAATAAAGAATTTGATGTATTACATTACAATTCACTTCACTTATAATCATAACCAGTTACTTGGCTCATTTTGGCGAAAATATATATGACGCCAAATCCCACCGGCCCTATTCTGCGATTTTACCAATATTTCTTCATGCATGATAATAAAACAAAGAAGAGAATATTAATTAAAAAGCAAATAAAGGATTTATTGCATAATATTACATTCAATTAAAAATAATTATTTTTCATATTACATTGATATTTGGTTCAATTTTTGTTACCATCAAAAGAAAAAGAAAAAAGTCAAAAAATTTTTATTTAACGATCTTGTTTAATATACATGGCTCAAAATATTTATCCACAGATTTATATTGATCCAAACAAGATTGCAAATTTTAATTATCTATCAACAACCACATATACTTTGTTGAGCTCAGTTTTAAAATGGAGTATGTTTTGGGCATTAAATATATTGACAAAAAATAATTATGTATCCCGCATTCAGGATAACAGGTAATTAGCAAATGATCTGAATTACCTAATAAAATATTCTTATAACATTTTAATTTTAACTAAAATATTATTCAAATATTTTAATTTAAAAAAATACTATTCCATTGTTTAATCGTTTATTTTATCTTTCTTTTTAATTTAAAGTAAAGCTGGTTTATGAACCTTGTTTTAAGTTTATAATTGTATCAATAAAAGTCAATAATTATATTTCATTGACTATGGTTCTTTGAGTGTATTTTGTGATTAACACTTTCAAGGAAAATTGAAAGAAAGAAATTAATTTAAAACAAAGAAATAAAATGAAAAAGTTTTGAAAAAAAAAGAAATTCATTTAAAAGAAAGAAAGAAAATGAAAAAGTTTTGAAATAAAGAAATTCATTTAAAAGAAAGAAAGAAAATGAAAAAGTTTTGAAAAAAAAGAAATTCATTTAAAAGAAGCATTTAAGCTTAAAAGAATGAAATAAAATGAAAAAGTTTTGAAATAAAGAAATTCATTTAAAAGAAAGAAAGAAAATGAAAAGGTTTTGAAATAAAGAAATTCATTTAAAAGAAAGAAAATGAAAAAGTTTTGAAAGAAAGAAATTAATTTAAAAGAAAGAAATAAAATGAAAAAGTTTTGAAATAAAGAAATTCATTTAAAAAAAGGAAAGAAAATGAAAAAGTTTTGAAATAAAGAAATTAATTTAAAAGAAAGAAAGAAAATGAAAAAGTTTTGAAATAAAGAAATTCATTTAAAAGAAAGAAAGAAAATGAAAAAGTTTTGAAAAAAAAAGAAATTAATTTAAAAGAAAGAAAGAAAATGAAAAAGTTTTGAAATAAAGAAATTCATTTAAAATAAAGAAAGAAAATGAAAAAGTTTTGAAAAAAAAGAAATTCATTTAAAAGAAGCATTTAAGCTTAAAAGAATGAAATAAAATGAAAAAGTTTTGAAATAAAGAAATTCATTTAAACGAAAGAAAGAAAATGAAAAAGTTTTGAAATAAAGAAATTCATTTAAAAGAAAGAAAATGAAAAAGTTTTGAAATACAGAAATTCATTTAAAAGAAAGAAAGGAAATGAAAAAGTTTTGAAAGGAAGAAATTAATTTAAAAGAAAGAAAATGAAAAAGTTTTGAAATAAAGAAATTCATTTAAAAGAAAAAAAGAAAATGAAAAAGTTTTGAAATAAAGAAATTCATTTAAAAGAAAGAAAGAAAATGAAAAAGTTTTGAAATAAAGAAATTCATTTAAAAGAAGGAAAGAAAATGAAAAAGTTTTGAAAAAAAAGAAATTCATTTAAAAGAAGCATTTAAGCTTAAAAGAAAGAAATAAAATGAAAAAGTTTTGAAATAAAGAAATTCATTTAAAAGAAAGAAAGAAAATGAAAAGGTTTTGAAAGAAAGAAATTAATTTAAAAGAAAGAAAATGAAAAAGTTTTGAAATAAAGAAATTCATTTAAAAGAAAGAAAGAAAATGAAAAAGTTTTGAAATAAAGAAATTCATTTAAAGAAAAGAAAGAAAATGAAAAAGTTTTGAAAAAAAAAGAAATTAATTTAAAAGAAAAAAAGAAAATGAAAAAGTTTTGAAATAAAGAAATTCATTTAGTTTTAGGTTTAATTACATTTTATTTTATATCATTAGCGATTCAGTCGACAAGAAGAATAACAAACAAACAAAAAACTATAAATGAGAAAAAATGTTTTACATTAATAGTAAATTACGATTTAAAAACTTTCGTACATTCAGGATATACAAATTTTGTTACATATTTTTACAAATTTTTCTTGATGCAATCAATCTCAGAAGGGCGATTTGTAACTTCCGGTAAAAAAATTTCGAATAGCTATTTTAACTGTCTAACACTGCGATATTTCAAAAGGGATGTGATTAAGTAAAAAAAAAATTATTAGTAGTGTTAAATTATTATTACTATTATTTAGTATTATTACTGATTATATACAGTAAATTCTTATTTTTAACTGTTCGTAGATTTTTAAAATGTAACACAGATTTTAATATAATCAAAATAAATTTAATTATATATATTTAATTATATGTATTAAATTTATTTTAATTATAAAAAAATTTTAAATATATATATATATATATATATTTGTGTGTGTGTTAGTGACCCTGCAGAGGTTAATATTACTAATACTGAGGGAGGTTTAAAGTAATTTATTACCTATTTCACGTAATATCTGTAATTTGTATATTTTGCAATCTTGTATATAGGAACAAAAGAATTAAAATATTTTTTTTTTTGCATACAGATGCTTCTTTTCAATATCTAACGATAGTTTGTTATGGCCACTCAGACTAAGAGTAGTAAAAAATTTGAGTATATTATGACTAAACGTATATATCATAATAGAAAGGTGAATTTTCAATTTTCCTGTAAATTTATGAAAATATGTGTTCTTTTACTGTGAATTAAGTTTAATTTTTAATTACTTTTTTGCGACTTTTTTTACTAAATTTTTTGTCCAAACCATTCATTAGAGAGATTTGCATTACTCTAAGGTATGCCTTAGTTGAAGATTGACCTTTTAATTTAGAATCATAAAAAAAATATAGCTGACACCTGAAACAGAACTGCACACTCTTTAAATTTCCATACAATACTGATTCGACCTCTAAGATTTACTGTCAAAATGTCGCATGCAAAAGATAATTTTAATGGCTAAATTCAAATCTGTGCCAATAAAACAAAATCATGCATTGCCCTTCAGAACCCACATCCTTATTATTCAAATGTTTTTTTAGAAAGTATTTTTAATGGCCTTATTTTGGTACGATAAAGGTCCTATTATGGGATCATTATCTGTTCGTTATGAAACTATTTGCATTAAAAAATATTCTACCGCTTTATGGAGCATGCAAAGGACAAAAAATTGCGAATCTTTACAGTTGAATTATTAATACTGATACAAAGTCCTCGAAAAATATTGAATGTTAAAGAATGATCAATAAAATTAAAATTGAAAATTATGTTTTATTTTGACTTCCGTAAAAAAAAAAGAATTGTTTATTTATGTATGTTTTTGTTTGTTCTTGCAAAGGATAGTCTATGTCCACCCAAATATACAGAATACAAGAATAATATCCTCTCTGACACGATAACAGGATATGCTGTTATTATATTAGATATAATACGCTGGATATAAGATTAATTTTTAAGGGAAGAGGCTGTCAAAATCATTGTTTATACTTCTACGATTATTGATCTGCACTATAGAAGCCATAATTTCTTAAATAAGGGACCCCACACCCTTGGGGTTTCATGGGCTTGGTTCTGGGGGTTCGTGATCCTGAATGAAAAAATGAGAAAACATTATTTTCTCTGGTTTTTGATTAGCATTAGGCAGAAGTTAGTGGAAATTAAAACCCGTTAAATTATCTTTACTCACTTGTAGAGACCATGCATCATTATCTTACTGGAATTAATACAATAAATTGCAGTTTGTTGAGTCGTATTTGATATATCTAGTATACTCGTATTTCTATTGAAATAACAGACAGTTTGCGATCATAAATTACATCTTACCAAAAAAAATTAGCTTATGCTCATCAGTACTTTGATATTATTGTGGTCCTAACAGAGTTCTATTGTTCTAGGGAGAAACTACTCTCTTCTTGAAAAGTTGACTGCATTATTTTGTCTGGCTTTTGATTAGCATTAAACAGAAATTAATGAAAATAAAAATTAGTCAAATAGTTTTACTCACTTGTAGAGACCGTACAACATCATCAAATTGCAGTATTTTTAGTCGTATCTGATATCATCAATAGAAATAACAGTTTACTATCATAAATTACATCTTACCTAAATAAAAATTCTCTTATTCTCATTAGTACTTTGATACGATTGCGGTGCTAAGAAAGTTCTATTTTTCTAGGAAGAAACTATTCTCTTCTTAAATAGTTAGCTCTATTATTTTTTCTGGCTTTTGATTAACATTAACCAGAAGTTAATGGAAATAAAAAATTAGTTAAATCAATTTTACTCACTCGCAGAGACCATGCATCATCATCTTACAGAAATGAATACAATAAATTATGTTTATTCGTATGTTTAGTCGCATCTGATATACTCAATAGAAATAACAGATAGTTTACTATCATAAATTATATCTTACCTAAACAAAAAATCGCTTATCCTTATCGAGTACTTTGATATGATTGTGGTCTTAACAGAGTTCTATTGTTCTAGAGAGAAACTATTCTCTTCTTTGAAAGTTATCTGTATTTTTTTTTTTTTGGCTTTTGATTAGCATTAATCAGAAGTTAATGGAAATTAAAATCCGTTAAATCACCTTTACTCACTTGCAGAGATCATGTATCATCATCTTACAGGAATGTATACAATAAATTGCAGTATGTTTAGTCTTATCTGATATCTTCAATAGAAATAACAGATAGTTTGCGATAATAAATTACTTCTTACCCAAAAAAATCGCTTATTCTCTTCAGTACTTTGATATGATTGTGGTGCTAAAAGAGTACTATCGTTCTAGACAGAAACTATTCTTTTCTTGAAAAGTTAGCTGTAAAAAATTATATTTGCAACGAATTGTTCTTCTTCAATTATGACTTTTTAATTTGCATCAATAAAAAAATTGAAATCGATTGACTGTCTAACATGACAGGAATGTAGTCTTTTTAAATCATCATCCTCATTATCATATTTGGCTCAACAGACCATGGTAGACCAAGGCCTTCTGCCTACTGGCAAATTTCGAAACATGAGAATTTATCTTTTTACGGGGTAGGTTTATTAGCCTTACGCCCAACTAATTGATTTGTATCTATATAGTCATATCATACTGGAATTTATAGTTTAAAGTGTATTCCGAACCACTACAAACATCCGTGTTCAATTCAGAGATAAGGACATCCAGTGATGCACTTCTGGTCAATGGGTGTCCTTCGCTGGAGAGAATGTGAATAGAAATTCTCTTGGGAGTAAATTCTATATTATCGCTGTCCCAGTTGGGGATGTTTTGTGCTGCATCTTCAATTTATTGTCTAGATTTATGTAATGGCAGAGGTGCAGCCTTGCAAATTTAAAACTACGTCTGAGTGATTTGGTTTAACATGTACAGTATTTTGTGCATACTTTAGGCTAATTAGACCGAGACCTGTACTGCAGCGGATTCTGAACCACTCACAAACATCCCTGCTACATCAGTATTCGAACCTAAAGAAACAATGGTCAGATCCCTAGCCAATTGGCCATCAGGCCGCAAATCTGAGAGAGTGTATGTGCGGCATCTAATAATTGAAATTAGACAATAGTTAAATTTTAATTAACTAATGTCAATATATAATTTCATATAATGTGTAAATTTATGGTAATTATTATAATATTTTATAAGTTTCTCAATTTTTTTTTTACTTTGTGTATAAGAAAATAAGAAAAAGGAATTTTTTAAAAAATTATTTTTATTTTTATATCTCATAGGTTAACTTCCTACTTCAATTATACCCTTCCACCTTTTTCACTCATTTTTTTTTTTTTCTTTTTGTAGATATATCCAAGGTTTTATCGCTCGTATATTTAAGGACCCGAAAAATCATCGTGACCTCAAACGCACCCGGTTTACGTCGTCGAATAAATTCGCTTCATTTCAATCCCTGACAAGACGTCCAGTCGTAAATTACGGCCCGCGAATTCTTTCCAAGCCCGTACACGGCTGGTGCACTTTTCAAAAAGCTTGGAAAACTATGTACATAACTGTGTTTCGTATTCCAGTCAATTGTGAGAGGTAAAGTAAACATGTTACGCGATATATCATGAAAACACAAGCGATACGCGATATATCATGGAAACACAAGCGATACGCGATATATCACGAAAAGTCGAGAAAAAAAAAAGAGTAACATGTTTTTCAGAATCTTCATTCATATTTTATAAAGGGCAACGAAATTTCTAGATTAGTGTTTTTGAAAAGAATAAGGGGAAAATATACTCTTGTCTGGTGTTTTTTAAAGAAGGAAGTTTTAAATGCCATTTATGATCAAAATTTATGTACTGGTAGAGGTGCAGCCTTGCAAAGTTAAAACTACGCCCGAGAGATTTGATTTGTCGCTCTACAGTCATTTTATGCACACATTAGGCTAATTAGAGCGAGACCTACAGTTTAACATGTATTCCGGACCACTAACAAACATCCATGGCACTTCAGGATTCGAACCTGAAGGACCAATGGCCAGAGTGTTAGTCAATTGGCCATCAGGCCGTATGTCTGAGAGAGTGTATTTGCGACATCTAATAATTAAAATTAGACAATGCTTAACTTTTAATTAACTACTCTCAATACATAATTTCATAGAATATGTAATTTTATGATCATTATTGTAATATTTACGATGATTTTCTTGAAAGTTTTAAAAAATTTTGAGAATAATAAGAAAATACGAAAAAAGAATTTTTTTTTTAAAATTATTTTCATTTTTATATCTCATAGGTTAACTTCCTACTTCAATTATACCCTTCCACCTTTTTCACTCATTTTTTTTTTTTTTCTTTCTTTTTTGTAGATATATCCAAGGTTTTATCGCTCGTATATTTAAGGACCCGAAAAATCACCGTGACCCCAAACGCACCTCGGCTTACGTCGTCGAATAAATTCGCTTCATTTCAAACCCTGACAAGACGTCCAGTCGTAAATTACGGCCCTGCGAAACATGAACTTCCATCTTCTTTCCAAGCCCCTACACTAGGCTGGTATCCTTTTCAAAAAGCTTGGAAAACTATGTACATCACTGTGTTTCGTCTTCTTTTCGTAAAGTAAACATGTTGCTAAGCGATACGCGATATATCACATGTATCAATTAACGTGTTTTTCATAAATCTTTATTCATGTTTTACAAAGAGCGACGAAATTTCTAAATTAGTGTTCTTGAAAAGAATAAGTGAAAAAACAAATCTCGTCTGATGTTTTCTTTTAAAAAGAATGAAGTTTTAAATGCCGTTTAGGATCAAAATTTATGTAATGGTAGAAGTGAATTTATATAATGATAGACCTTGGAACGTTAAAAACTACCTCTGAGAGATTTGGTTTATCACTCTACAATCATTTTATGCACACTTTAGGCTAATTAGATCGAGACCTATAGTTTATTATAGATTGCGAACCACTCACAAACATCCACGTCACAACCACGACCCGAACCTGAAGCCTGAGGAACTAATGACCAGAGTACTAGCCAATTGGCTAACAGGCCGTACGTCTGAGAAAGCGTATTTGCGACATCTAATTATTTAAATTAGACAATGCTTAAATTTAAATTAACTAATATCAATATATAATTTCATATAATATGTCATTTTATCATATTTATGATAATTTTCTTGAATTTTTTTAAAAATTGTGTGTATAATAAGAAAAAGGAATTTTAAAAAAAAAAATTGTTTTCATTTTTAAATCCTTTAGGTTAACTTCCTACATCAATTACACCTTTTCACTGATTTTTTTTCTGCAGATATCCAAGGTTTTATCGCTCGTATATTTAAGGACCACGAAAAATCATCGTGACCTCAAACACACCTCGGTTTACGTCGTCGAATAAATTCGCTTCATTTCAATCCCCTGATAAGATGTCCAGTCGTAAATTACGACTTCTTTCCCAGCCCGTACACTCGGCTGGTATCCTTTTCAAAAAGCTTGGAAAACTATGTACATAACTGTGTTTCGTCTTCTAGTCAATTATGGAGAGGTAAAGTAAACATGTTGCTAAGCGATACGCGATATATCACGAAAAAGTCGCGAAAAAACATCGAGTAACGTGTTTTTCAGAATCGTTATTCATGTTTTACAAAGAGCGACGAAGTTTCTAAATTAGTGTTTTTGAAAAAAAAAAATACTCTCGTCTGATGTTTTTTTAAAGAAGAATGAAGTCTTCAATTAAGTCATGACAAAAGTAGAAAGGAGTGGTTTAAAACGTTTTCTGTTCAGTACGGTTCTTCAGGGGATTTTCCGTATTGAAAACATTCTTCGTAAAACAAATAAGACACAAAAGTCGTGTGAGTAATTTCAAAGCGTGAATAGCGAATAGCGGGTGTGAGAAATCACATGAGATCTTCTTTAGTCGAATTCTTCAGAGTTCAATGCCCTCCAAATACTTTTTCTGAAATTTTCACAGCACTAATTTGAAACTCAGCAACAATACCTGTAATTAATTATTTTTATTTTATGTGGTTTTGAAAGAAAATGGATTATAAAGAAAATTTTAAAACATATCATATTTCCTTTTAAGAAAAAAAGAAAACAGTTACTTTATTTTACTAATATTTTTGTATTATTATTACTCCTTTATTTTGTTATTTTTAATTGTATAAAATATATAATCAGTCACATTAATGTGGTGTCAAAAGCCAGAATATACACTTGTATATTCTGGCTTTAAGTGGAGTTTGGAATGTGGTATTAAGTGGTATTTAAGTGGTATTAATTGGAATTCTTTGCAATGAAAATAATTCCAAATACTCCACTGCAATGTGCTGCCACCTTTTTTCACGGTGACGTCGAAAGTAGGTGGTGGTCACATTAATGTGACTGGACTGTGTAATTAAATGCAAGGATACAGGGTACATTTTTAAATTTAAGTCAAATATTATTCCACTTACTACGGTGGAACTACTACTTTCTTCTTCATTGGCGCAACAGCCCCATGTTGGACCAAGGCCGTCTGCCTACTGGCAGATTTCGAAATAAGAGAAAATTTCTTTTTTATAGGGTCTGGTTGTCAGTCCTTCGCCCAACACTCTACAATTTTATGAGACCAGGATCTACGGTTTAAAGTGGATTCCGAACTGCTACAAACATCCATGGCACCACAGGGACTCGAAATTAAAATCTGTGGCACAAAACACCAGACAGCCAGTCACTCAGCCATCAGGCCTCTCTAACTACTGTAGCTACTTTTAACTACTACTAGATGCTTTTAATTACTGCTACCTCTAACTACTACCAACGTTATTCCACCACTACTGTCCATAATTTTTTTTTAAATTTCTTGTTTGCATTATACGATATAAAAGTGTTGCATTTTTCTCTGTTGTTTATTCCTTTTCAAAACTAAGAGTAATGTGTATTTAGTTATTTAATAATTATTGAATTATTACTAAATAAATTAATGGAAAGTAATTCTAAATTTAAATAAAAGAAACAAGAATTGCAAATAATTATGCATTTCTCTTTGGACAGCTAAAGACCTGACGAATTTTCTTTAATATTTCAATTATGAGTCAGTATAAGAAATCGACCAAAATGTATGAATGCTAGAGATATTTAGGTAAAAATGGATTTTTTAACACAAATATATATAATAAAGAAATACCAATAAATTAATTGATAAAGCCAGACAGATTCAATTATATAGAATAAACTTCTACTTCATTAGCACATCAACCCCATGGTGGGCCAAGGTCGTCTGCTTACTGGCAGATTTCAAGACAGGAGATGTTTTCTTTTTTTAAGGGGTAAGGTTGTCAGTCCTACTCCCAATGTTCTGCAGTCATATTAGATTGCAACCTACTGTTTAAAGTGGATTCCGAGCCACTAGAATCATCCATGGTACTGCCATGACTTGAGCCCGAAAGCCTGTGGCACCGAGACATAGAATAATCTAATGAAGTTAATTTTTGATAGTTAAAAGTAAACATTAAAAATTGGACATATATATATAATGAAAAAATATTTTCATACATAATTTGTAGTTAAAAAAATTAAAGATAGAGGAGGAAAATAGATTTTGTTTGCAATTTTATACTGAAGAATTGAACGAAGAAAATTTATTGAGTTCATAAGATGTTTATATTATTAAATATAAATAATTTTCTGTGCCGCTGTGAAATATCTTTGACAATGAATCGATAAAAGAAAATCAAATTGATTTTTTGTTGTGGATTTATCAATTAATTTTCCCTGCACCCTTTTGAAAATCAGGGTATAGCAAAAGTGTTCCCTTATAAATAAACTTTACTCAGATAGGATTGTCATAAAAATTAAACTATAATTATTTTTCTTAAAATATAAAAACAATGCACAGTTTTAAAATTTATATAAAATTAAAAATTGTGCATTCCAGTTCTACACTTTCTTTTTAATTTCCAGCACTATTACAATTGAAAGCTGTAATAATAGCATTTATAGAGCAGTAATGAGGAAGTTATAATGAGATTGAAAAGAAAAATTATGATTAGCAAAGAACAAGTGCGAAATGGAATTAATAAGAAAAAATTGATAGAAAAAAACAGGGTTTAAACAGGTTCTATAAATAAAGGGTTCTTAACCTTAACATTTTCCCAAGCTTGCGAACCAGTCATATATTTTTAAATGCATTAAAAAAACAATTACATTAAAAATAAAATGGTAATATTCAATGTGCTTTTTTTCTAAGCAAATTAAATAGCATTAATATGCATTATATACAGTAATGCTAATTTCAAAAACTTGCAAATACTGATTACTGTTGTTTATTTAAAATGAAATTGAAAAAACAATTTGTTTTCCCTATTTGTAATCACAGGTAAAACCCATACTATTATAATTCATTGAAAACATTTCTACGAAAAATGATAAATTTAATTCTATTTGCTGATTCTAAAATGCTAAATTAATTATTTTTTAAATTTAATCCTATAAATTTAATTCTGTTGTTGTTGTTGTTTTTATCCAATTTGATAGACAGCAAAATCTACACAAGTCCAAGATCTCGTGTGATCTTATGGAAGGAAGGTGGCAGCTTCTGTTGTGATGAAACATCTATAGGTAGAAGTCTGACTTGGCTCCGAGTCGTTAAAGAAGGAAGGCAATCTCTTCCGGGGCGACTTTTAGGAGCATTTGCGTATAGTATGAGAGAAAACGCGGAAATCTCCCACCAGATAGTCCGACTAACGAGACAAAATGCTGAACATCACAAACACCATCGAGTCTCATCATTTTTTGAGACAGTATCTACAACAAAACCAGCGGACTGAACTTCAGCCCTAATGCTCAGCAGCGGGCAGGTAATACTGTATTTTTATAGTACTACATACAAATACAACATAGAGAATTTAATTTTTGCCATTAAAAATAAAGATAATATTTGATTTTTTTTTTACTTATCCAGGCTCTAAACCCTCAAGTTTTAATAAAAATGCATTTTTTATTTATTTTATTATTTTAATTTTTGTTGTACATCAGTGAGCTTCGTGTCCCACTTATATACACCATGAATAACCAACTAATAGATTATGTAGAGATGGCATTGTCTTCTGGGAGTTATTGAGGCAACAGCTCTGCATTTGTATGGCAGCAAACCTGGAAAATTCCTACCGGGCAGTTTGAGTCCAAGCGAGATGTTTACAAACATAGTCTAAATATACTGGTTTCGTATACTAAATATATGATTCCTTTTTTTAGGGAGGGGGCGGGCGGTACTATTTTTATACTTCTGTGTTCTATTATGTTTCAGAAACCAGTAACTGCAACGCACGCCTCTAGTGCATTGGAACCAAAGCTCTTCTACACGCCAGCCTCTGGCCTTTGGTACCACAGACTTAAGGTTCAAATCCTGGCTGTGGCTTGGATGTTTTGTTAGTGGTTCGGAATCCACTTTAAACTATAAATCCCTGTCTAATTAACTTAAAGTGTGCTAAAAATGACTGTAAAACGAGAAACAAAATTTACACGTCAGCTGCATACATTAATATTGGACCACGAGCAGGTCAAAATTCCTTATTATTTATGAATTTTTAATTACTTGTTTTTAAAAATAATTATTATTTATGTTTTCCAAATCATTGCATAATCAATTTCAATGCTTTAGTGTAATATTTTATAACAGAATATTTTTAATAGTTATTTCATTATTATATGATAATGATAATGAAATAACTATTAAACATTAATATAAATAATATCAATATTAAATAATAAATAATAATATTATTAATATCATTAAAATAATAAATAATGTTATTTAATTGTTATATGATAATAATAATTAATTATTATTAATTCTGTATATTTACGTAATATTATGAAATCTTCATAGAGTGTGTACAGAGTATTTCGTTACCCAACACTACGACTGACATTGCTATATCAAGCATTCATTTTCTTCAATTGTGTATCGTCCATATTTTCGCAAAACAATAAAACTGTAATCCGAATTCATATATGCAGTACATCAAAAAAATGAACCACAAATTTGAAATGTTACGTAAATCCGTGAATTATAATACTCTTCTGTTAGGTGAAAAAATGTTGATTGTGAAATTTGTTCGAACAATGTTGAATTTGTGAAAACAAAATTTTTTTCTACGAAAAATAGCAAATATATTTCATTTGCTTCAAAGTTTCTGACACTCAACTTGTTAGTTTAGACTGCCTTGCAGATTTTTTGACTTTTATTATTTCATTGTAAGCTCAAGTCATGTTAATGCGCTGTCCAGATCCCTGCAAGAATGTGAGACTGCCACTAAAATATTGAAATATTTTGTCTATGTGCAAATTTTGAAACACGGGAATTTTTTTAAAATGAAAACACCTTTGTGGCAACTCCAAAGTTGAAATATTGAATTTATTGTTTTCAAAATCATCCTCTGAATATTGTTCAAGTTATTAAAATATATTTCATCAATAACTCAAGACCTTAAAAATACAAAAAAACTAGGGTTTTTTTTTTTTGTATAAATGTTTAATAATTTTTTTCTATTGATTTTTATTTGATGCTTAATAATTTTATAAGCATTTTTATTTTATGCTTAATAATTTTATAATATTAATATTTTTATATAAATGCTTAATAATTTTATTTTTTTATGGATCTTTTAGAAGTTTTAATAATAGAATAAAAAGAAACAATGAGTTAATTGAAATGCAATATATGCACATGCAATAATGTAATGGATTATAATGCCTGACACGTGATTCATTGGTGGCATGAGCAATTAGCTTGCAGGAGAAAAGTTCGAATCCTTTGGAGGCGTTCGTTGATGCCACTCCTTTTCGACACCGGGAGACTCGATGGAAATTGCGACAACTTGTGTAAAGCGTCTCTCCTTGATTGTCAGACCTGATAGTGGTGGATTCCCGATTAGTGGCGCAGTGGCAACCTGCTGAGTTAATGTACAATAGGACTGTGATTCGAATCCGCTGCCGACATTGTAGTAATTATTGCGTTCAGAAATGAGGAGAATTGATGGCGATTATCACAATGAGTGTTGCAAACCCGTCTCGCATCGATAGTCAACTGCCTAGTGGGAGTTTTCTGAGGTTTCTCCAATATGACGAGCATAACTGTGGGGCAGTTACCCTAAAAAACCTCCCAGAAAGCCCTGTCCTACCCCCTCAAGGGTCGATGGGCTGTTTGGGATATACATGTTGCTCACCGATGTCCTACCCTCAACTTTATAACTGATAAGGGGCTATACAGGGGATCAAGGTACGCGAGTACCCCGCCCTGTACTGGGATGAAGTGTGAATAAAAAAAAAAGAAAATGACCTTTTGATTGGAGTTTCCAAAATTCCTTTCGTACTAAACTCAAATTATCTTTAAAAGTCCTTCTGTAGACATGCCCTCCTCTCATCGCCCTTTGATGGGCTGTTCGTGATATACACAGTCCAGTCACATTAATGTGACCACCACCTACTTTCGACGTCAATGTGAAATAACCAATCACAAAAGGCAGGGGGCAGCACATTGCAGTGGAGTGTATGTAAAGAATTCCACTTAATACCACTTAAATACCACATTCCACGCTCCACTTAAAGCCAGAATATACAAGAGTGTATATTCTGGCTTTTGACAGGTCACATTAATGTGACCTGTCAAAAGTGACTGTGCATATAAATGGAATACAAGGCCCCTGATAATCAATAAAAAAATTATTTATAAATGTTTTTCTATATAGTAGGGACTCTTTTATCCAGCACAGATCAAGCACAAATCGTTTTCGGGGTTTTTTTCCGTGTGGAATACGGCGTTTGTTGATCAGGCCGCTCGGCAGCGAAATAATCCTGCTCGAATTGTCTCCCAGTATTTATTGTAACTGATAATTTTCGTTTTTGTACAATGTTTCTTGTTTTTTAGAGGGCTACATATCACATTTATGCAATATTACAATTGTACAGAAAATGTTCTTAATGTCCATCCCATGTTCTTCAAGTGTTACTAAAACTAATAAGCATTAGTATACATTAGGAATATTTAATCGTTTTGGTTCTTCAATAATATGCAATATAAAAAGAAAAAGAAAAATCTAGAAGTTTGTTACTCAAGCTGTATCAGCAAAAAATAAGGAATTAAGGCACACATTGCAGAAAGCTAAACTTGAATATGTTTTATAGTACCTTATACACTTGGTTTGATACGAAAAGACCAAAAGGAGTACCTATGAAAGAGCTATAAAGAGAAAAATATATCTATAAAGGAATACCTATGAAGAGAAAATGCAAATCAGTTTCATCATGATCTAAATACAGAAAATGTTTGTATGTGTTCAGGTGGTTGGATTCAGTAATTTAAAACTCGACACGGTATCCGGAAACTGGATGTTTCTAGAAAAAGCAGATGAGCCAATAAAAACGATATTGAAGAATTAAAGGGCACTTTTAGAAGCCTTATTGGACGATTGGAATCAACCCGTAGTCAAGTTTGGAATGCCGATAAAACCAACCTTTCATGGTATTAGAGAGTTTTTGCATACCGTATTTTGGACGTCCGTTAGCTTTTTCTCCCTAGCGCGCATGCTCATCTGAAACTGAGCATGCGCGAGAAAAAAGCTTGGGAAACTAACGTACGGTATGCAAAAACTCTCTGAGCTACGATGACGCATACTGAATTTCCTATGAGCATGCGTGCTAGGGAGAAAAAGCTAACGAGCGTCCAAAATACGGTATGCAAAAACTCTCTATTGTTCGCTAACGCAACAATGCTAAGCTAACATTTTTCATATCCACCTGTTCTAGCAAGTGAATATGAAAAATGTGCTAAACATAGAGTAGTAATACAATAGACCCGGCATCAGGGTTGCCACTTTGGGGCAAACATAATCCTCACGAGACTTTTACTTTGTTGTTGTGACTAATCCTCAGTGTTTGGCAGTTTGGGACGGACACCCCATGAATAGTGTACTCATCGATGGAGGGAAAGGAGGCAGTTTCTGTTGTGATGGAGCAGCCGTAGGTAGAAGTCTGACTTGGCTCCTGTCAACTTTTACTTTGTAGTTTGCATTGATAGCTTGGCGATATTTAACAATAATATTTACTGTTGGCTATTATTACTGCCATAGTTATTTGAGAAACGTATATAGATATGCATAATCCTTCAATGGCAATTTGGGTATTTAAAGTTTATTAACAATCGGCGTATAGGAATAAAATCAAAAATCAATGTATCGATGCAAAATTCAATGCAATCAAAAATCAATGTATAGATTTAAAATTTAAAATTTAATTTACCATTAAATATGCAACAATAACTTTACGAATATTTATTTCATTGAAGTTATATAAAAAATTTTAAAGCCATAAAATTATTTAAAAAAAAATTTATAGTTAAAATTAAATTTTTGATAATTTTGTCCCTTATTTTTATTTAAATTTTGATGAGATCGAGGAAAAAAAATTAATCATGAAAACAAAACTCAAATTCACCATTATTTCCCGTCATTTTGCAGATAATTTTCATAGAACTTAAATAATTAGAGGAAATAGCCGCCGATTTATTTATATAGACAACTGTTTTTGTCTCATTAATTATATTTAATTCAACTACATTAATATTTTAATGTTATGACTATTCTAGAATTGGAAGAAAAAAGTGCTGTTTACGACTATTACTCAAATTTATTTAAACTTAGATAAGGCAGGAGAAAAAAACGTCTAGGTCATGAGAACCGAACTCAAGTTCACCGCACCAACTTCGTTTGATAAAAAAAAAAATCTCATTTCCGCTCAGGTCAAGAATTCAGCTTTGGATTTAGTGACGCCAGAAGATGTTAAAATCCAACCAATCGCATGAGGTTATCAAAATAAACTAAAAATAGTTTATAGTACTCGAAACTCCTGATATGACAGCATCTAAGACGAACTATGAACGGTGAGCTTTTTTGATAAATAGCAATTTTTTCTAAAAAAGGAAAAGTATTTTTCTCTTGGTACTGTTTGAAATTATCTCTTCATTCAATAGTTTGGTAATTTTAATTAGTTGATTTAAATTTGTAAATTAAAAATCTTTCGAAATAAATATCGCTGAAATTTTATTATTTCCAACTTATTATTATCCTTTTCTTTTCCCCGCTTAATATGAATATACTATATATATAAGGGGCCTGAGTTCGATTTGGTTTGGTTTGTCGCTCTATGGTCATTTTGTACCCATTTTAGGCTAATTAGACCCGTACCTACAATTTAACGTGGATTCCGTTCCACTCACAAACATAAATGCCACCGTCAGGATTCGAACCTGAAGCCCGTGATACCAAAGGCCAGAGTGTTAGCCAATTGGCCATCAGGCCTAAGAGATAAGCGTTCTGGCACTCTGTGTCACAGGTTTCATGTTCGAATCTCGGCGGTGCCATTGATGTTCATAGTGGTTCAGAATCCACTTTAAACCGTAGTTCCTGGTCTAATATGACTGTTGGGTGTAGGGCTGACAACCTTACTTCGTAAAACGAGAACATCTCCCGTCTCGAAATCTGCCAGTAGGCAGACAGCCTTGGGCTACCATGGGGTTGTTGCACCAAAAAGAAACACTTATATATATATATATATATATATATATATATAAGTGTTTCATTAAGTCATGCTGCCTGGCAGTAAATTTCTTCCACTTTATCTCAGAAATTATTTTTAAAAATATAATAGCGTCAGTATGGAAAGTAATGCAGCTGGCAAAACAGAGATTTAATCTTTATGCCATAAGCTAAGGCTGCACCGCTGATACTTATTTAGCACTACACAGGAAGCACGCATAGCTTGAAGATATGCTATGGATGCGAGTAACACTATCCCTACAGTGCTCTACAATCTATTATACCGGGACCTAAGGATTAAAAATTTGAAAAAGATTAAATTTTCTACCTTATTTTTGAACGATAACTTAACTAATGATACCAGTTAGCTTTCATTGACACCATTTGGCAACATGAAAATCTAATCTTAGTAAAAACAATAAAAATTTTATTTAATTAATAAAAATATCGTCGTAATTTTGGGACTATAAATTTTAACACGAAATAATAAATTCTACGAAAAAGAATTAATCTTCTAATTGTTATAGTTTCTAAATTATGATGGAACATATACAAACCACAGGTTAAACAGAAATATATTTTAGCTTTTATTTCTAAATTTTTTGTATTTTTTTACATTATTTTCTTCTTTGTATGTTAAAATTATTTCATCGACTTTATTCAATCAGTAATTATATCAGTCCAAATTATCCTAAATAATTATATCATTCCTAATTATCCAAATAATCCCTCTATCCATTCTGTCATTCTTACTATATTTATTTTTAGATATTTAATTCTTGAATCATTTTTCAACACTCTGATTAGTTTTGAGCTAATTAAAATCGCAGTTCCACCTTAGGTAATTAGTCTTCAACTCTTTGGCGATGAAATCCTAATGTGCTTTATTGGCAGCTTTGATTACTGTAATTATGCTTGGAGTGACATGCATAATTAATATGCATATCGCAAGGAAAATTAACAGCATTTCAGCCGGTTAAATTATCTTAATCAATATTCTTTATTATGTCTTTATTTATTTATAATTTCAAAGCATGAGCATGAACTACACAATAAATTTACAGTAGCAGAATGTTTTTTAAAATTTGAAATTTATAAATATTGGATCTTATAAAAATCAATTGTCAACTATTTTAACTTGGATAATTTATATACCACAGTTTAAATTCATTAAAAAAAAAATTTTTTTTTAAGCATTGATTCATAAGTATCATATCTCTATTATTCATAAACTGTGATATAAAATTAACTTTAATATTAACTTACAAATTTATGTCCAGTGATAACGTACGCAGCCAACATGAAAGAGGGTTCTGGTTCAGATCCGCTGGTAGCCTCTGTTGCAATCACTGTTTTCAGTAATGAGGAGACTCGATGGAAATTGTGGCAATGTGTTGATATTCAGGCTGCCTGGTGGACGTTTTTAGGGTTTTCTCCCATACAACAAGCAAATGCGGACCTGTTACCACTAAAAGTTATCGCTTCATTGTCTTAGTACTAACATGAGGCCCACCGATGTTAAATATACAATATATATAACATCGGTAGATACAATAAATGGAGCCGGATGGCCGAGTGACTATTGTTTGGTACCATATGTTTTTCGGGTTCGAGTCCCGACAATGCCATGGATGTTTTTAGTGATTCGTAATCTACTTTAAACCATAGGCCCTTGTCTAATAAGAATGCAGAGCGGTGGGGCTGGGATCCCTACTCCGTAAAAAGTAAACCTTCTGTCTCGAAATCTGCCAGTCGGCAGGCGTCCTTGGCCCACCATTAAGCTGTTGCGCCAATGAAGAAGAAGATGAGCTAAAAAAATAAAGATTTGACTTTTTAAATATTAAATATTGTAGTTCATATATATATGTGTGTGTGTGTGTGTGTGTGTGTGTGACAATATATAATATCACATTATATAATTAATCACATACGAGGGTCACTCTGAAATTTTTGAGATACAGGTAAATGGTACAAGTTTAACTTACCAAATTTTAAGTGTGTTCAAAGTAGTCCCCTCCAACATCAATGCACTTTTGCAGACGACTTTTCCAAAGATTAAATGCTTCACGCCATCCATTTCTTGGAATTGATGAAAAATATGCTTTTATAGCCTCATCATTCTCATTTTCGCAATGAAAACACCGACCACGTAAATTTTTCTTGAGATTAAAAAAAAGCCAAAAGTCACACATAGCAAGATCAGGAGAATAGGTTGGATGTTCTATCACTTTGATATGTTTTTGTTTAAGAAATTCGACTGTCGATCTTGCTGTATGAGAAGAGGCATTATCATGGTGAAGTATGAGTCCCCTTACATTCACTTCTTGAAGAATTTGTGGAAGACACTTAGTGGTGTACCAGTTAGCTGGGATTATCTTCTGTTCCTCCAGCTTGATGGCTTTGACCAGTCCCGTACTTCTGAAGAAAAGGGCATACATTACTTTTTTCATTAATCGTTGTCTTTTCACCATTGTTGGTTTGGTGTCATCTTCCAAGACCCATACTTCACTTTCTTGTCGTGTTGGAACGTCAAAAAACAGTATGCAAGTTTCATCGCCAGTTATGATTTTAGAAATAAGGCGATGTCCACCATCGTTAAGTAATTTTATGGTTTCTTTGCAGATTCTGACACGCTCCGTTTTTTGGTGTTCTGCTAAATTATGGGGGACCCAACGACAAACTAATTTTTTCATATGCAGTTCTTCATGAATAATATGCGGATCCACTGTTAAGTTTCTTCTGTATCATTTGGTAAGTGCAGCGATTATCATCGACTAACATTTTTCGTATGGCCGACACATTTTCTGGAACTACATCTGATGAAGGTCTTCCGGTGTGTTCTTGATCCAGCAGAGAATTTCGACCTCTACGAAATTCTGTAAACCACCTAAACACAGTAGCACGAGATGAAGCTTCATCTCCATATGCTATTTGTAAACGTTGAAGGCATTCTTCTTGATTTAACCCCACTTTAAAACCATAGAAAAAAATAGCACGATAATGCTCTCACGTCAATTCCATTTCCCTTTCTTCCAAAATCTATTCTACGACAACTAAATTGCAATTGTTGCCACAAATTATCGTCTGCGGACATAAAAGAGTTCAAATTTACAAATTTAAAGAATATTTTTTTCCTCTGAGTTTGTCGTCTGCCACTGTCTCAAACTTTCAGTGTTACCCTCATATATATGATAAGTATATGATAATAGATATATAGATAGAGTATATGCTAATACACAATCCTACATTTCAATCTGTATTGATTATTAAATTGCGAGATTTAAAATTCCGTATCTCTTGAACGTTTAAATAATTAATTAAATCTTAAATCCTTTAATAATAATCAAAATTATCTTTATTTATATTATCAATAAATTTTATTTTTTTTATTAAAGTTTATTTTATAAATATAGTAGTTGTTCATGTTTTATTTATGAGTGCTTCTTTTATCATCATCTTCTCTTATCAACAATATCATTCATCACTATAATGACAGAAAATTTGATGAAAGAATTAAAAGACAGAGAAGACAGAAAGACAGAGAAGTAATCACTTTCTCAATGAATTTAGCTCTTATTCTTTCTTCTTTTATGTAGAAAATACATTGAAGCAAGTTGCTTAGCGCTCCATCTGGTGGGGATTGAAGAAACTTTTATTGCTTTGCTTAAATAGTTCAAATGTTATTCTTATTGTTGTGGATATGAGTGTTGCTAAACTTAAAATATAAACTTCTGGCAATTGCATTTAGTGAAAAAGTTTTTATTTATTTACTTAATTTCTGTGAAAAGTTCAGGTTATCAGCAAGATATTTTTTTTAAAGGGAAAACATGGAAGAGTTTAAAAAATTATCCAATTCATTATCAATATTTTCTTGGCAAATTTATTTCTTATTTTTATTTTTCATTTCTTCATAGTACTTAACGGCATGATGGCTTCACCAACTGATTTCAAGTAATTAGTACAAAAATTATTTATTTGCATCATTTGATTCAATAACATTAACGAACATGTAAGAATTAAATTAAAATTACTTCTAAAACATGTATATTACACATTACATTTGTTTATTGGTCTCAATTAGTTCTATTTAATTCATATTCATTTCATTTTATATGATATAAACGAGTGTGTTTTCCAATTATTAACTGATTTATCATTATTTTTCAATCGATTTTAAAACTTACGTAATGAAGACTTTGAAGATTAATTTTAAATTTTATAGGTCTCAAATAATAGGTGAAAAATAAATTGCATCATTTTAATTAACTTAATATTTTAAATAAAAATATTAATTAAAAATTGTATATTCAAAAATAATCTTTAATATTTTTTTTCATAAATAATAAAAAAAATAACATGGTTTATGAGTGAATATTAGCATTAGCAATAATAACTTAATATTGTTTTTCGTGAATAAAAAAAAATAACATGATTTATGTTGATAACATGATCATTTATTTTTTTAATATGTAAATAGTAAATGAATGGCATTAGCAATATTAACTTAATATTTTTTTCATGAATAAAAAACTAACATGGTTTATGAGTAAATAATACTAAATGAATAGCATTAGCTATATTAACTTAATATTTTTTTTCTCGTGAATAAAAAAATAACATGGTTTATGAGTGAATACTAAATGAATAGCATTAACAATATTAACTTCATATTTTTTTCATGAATAACATGAAAAAAAACTAACAGGGCTTATGAGTGAATACTAAATGAATATCATTATCCATATTAACTTAATATTTTTCCATGAAAAAAAAATAATAATAACATAGTTTATGAGTGAATACTAAATGAATAGCATTAGCAATATTAACTTAATAATTTTTTTTTCATGTATAAAAAAAAAAAACCTAACATGATTTATAAGTGAATACTAAA